>BQKN01000894.1:0-39230 GCA_022839385.1 Asparagus kiusianus | reverse complement strand
ATATATATATATATATATATATATATATGTGGTCTTAATAAGGTCAGTGCATATTCTATTTGAGTACCCCTATTGAATAGAATGATCTATATCATTTGTAGGTGGGTGGAGGTTATCTGGGAATTCTAGCTCTTCTATCTGTGATGCAAATCATCCTCTCTCTCCAAGGATGATTCTGATACGATACTTAATCAGTCCTAAGCTTAACAGCCAATTCTAGTGGAACCTACTGAACTTATGATTGTTGAAAGCAAAATTTTACTTGCTTTTTGAGCCTTGAATGGAGATAAGCAGGCGGTTAGCAGAAGAAAAACATGCAGCAAATGGTCCACACTGGATCAGAGCAGTTCAGATTATCTTACTATGCAGATAGTAACATGCGAGAAAATTAGTAATCTATAATATCTAAATCACACAAAACTATGAACATTCGGGTTTTCCATTAAGGGGCTGTTTGGTTATTTCCTAAAAAATCAAAAAATAGAAATGCAAACCAAGAAAACTCAAAAAGTACAATTTCACACATTTTCATCCCTAAAACTCACCCACAACATCTAATAAAATATTATTTTTATCTAACAACTCACCCATCACATCCATCACATCTAATAAAATATTATTTTCATCCACAACATCACTCAACTCATCTCATCTCATATTTTAAAATTACTCACATCATCCAATAAGATTGTGACAACTCATCTCATCTCATTAACATTTCATTTATTTGTTTTCCTCCCAAAAAGCTAGGAAAACAATTTCCTTAAGTGTGGATCACATCATCCAATAATATAATGACAACTCATCTCATCTCATATATTTTCTTATTTTTAAGAAATAACCAAGCAAAAAAAAACAACCTATTACAAGAAATAGGTTTCTTATAATTTATTTTATTATTTTTTTGGCCAACCAAACAACATCAAAACAAGTTTTCTTAAAAAATCACTCACATCATCCTATAATAAGGTAACAACTCATCTTCATTTCTTTGATTTCCTTCTTCTTTTTAGGCAAACAATTCTTTGATTTTCAATTTCTTTGACTTTTTAAATTATAGAAAAAATAATCTAATTTTTTCGATTTTTTTTGGTAAACTACCTTCTATTATCTTTACTGTTAGTGACATGTCTCAGTAAGTGATAATTTCTACATAATATTCTTTAATATCAAAGAACATCTAGAAATATTGTGTACAATGTGAACACATTCCGCTAAAGGAGCTACTAGACATAGATGTAGAACCACCTGCCAGTCAGTAGTCACACCAGATAGGTGAGTTTTTTCATTATTTTTCTCTTGAGAGTTCATTTATAAAATGAATCATCAGCTCATAACCATCAAACCTTTAATATATTACATTATGAAAATTTTCCAATAACCCACCGCAGGGTAGTGGTGATATGGGGACGCAGTGGTAATACTTTCAACACTTCTTGGTTCGATCTCGTCTGTCTATCTAGAGTATGATAATGGAATGTGCGATCCAAACACTCTGGTAGGGGTTGGAGATCAAACTTGGGCTTCGGCCCAGGTGAACCTCGTGTCTTGCCAAGGTTCCCCACCTATAGCAAAAAAAAAAAAAAAAAGGAACTGTATGCTACTTGAAAATTAGAACATCTAATAGTATTTTTTTTTCCCGCGACAATCTGTAATTGTTTGATTAGGAAAA
Organism: Asparagus kiusianus; assembly: GCA_022839385.1. Classification (NCBI taxonomy): domain Eukaryota; kingdom Viridiplantae; phylum Streptophyta; class Magnoliopsida; order Asparagales; family Asparagaceae; genus Asparagus; species Asparagus kiusianus. Next base: position 37,558 of record BQKN01000894.1, on the reverse strand, counting down.
TTTGTGACTTATATAACTTGATACTTGCCACATGACATATTTCAAGAAGTACAGGGGAAGCGAAGCTTGCAGAATACTGATATGGAATCCTCGTGAAATCTTGCGCTCAAATAAAGCGAACACGTGGTTTCTTGTGAGTTCTGAACAATTGTGTGGCCTCATCAAGCAAGGGATCAGAAATTGTTGAATTATTATTAGCCTTCTTTAATTAGGTCACCCTTTGTGTTTGTATCGGATGCCACATGCAAGCAAAGACTTAGCAACTGGGGAAAGTTTCAAGAAAATTAGGTGATCTATTGATATCCTGCGCAGTCTTCATTGAGCAAGTGACAGTTGTTGGCTAAAATTTCATTTCCACAAAGACTAAATTTAAGGGGGGGAAATGCTATTATTTCATAATTTTTTTTGCAAATGTTCATTTCAAGTGTATCAAATGGTAAAAAACAAAAATTACGGATGGACAAATAACTGTCTGAAATCAACATGTTTTTAGGAGTTCATAGGACTATAAGGGAAGTGGAACAAGCGGCAGAAAATCTTTTAAAAAAGAGCTTTGCTTCAATGCTCCGATAAATAGGTTTTTATTTAATTTTATTTTAAAGGGTAATATTGTCATTGAATCTCATATCCCCAATCCTTGTTATATCCGCAGCTAACCTCACCGTGTTTGTCTGCAAAACTTTCTACATGTCATACAAATCCATAAACACTTGAAGATCATCAATTGTAGGTAATATTCTGATTACCAAATTAATGGGTAGTTTGAAGTAATTTAGGGGTCTAAGGAAAAATTAAAATAAAAAATTTAAGTAATGACCAATGAGAAGGACATCGATCTTGAGTTAAGGCGACCTCTTACGAGGAAATTTTGAATCAGAATCCATTTCCTCCATCTCCAAATTCATCGAGTCCATTGAAATCATGTCCTGTCATTATTGGGCCAAGAAGTAAAATTGAAAATATTCATTAGAAAAGAAACAAAGAAATGACATGGTTTTAGCAACATAAAGGAAGAAGGGAATTTGATGATGGCTTTAGCAATGATTTTGCCCAAAAGTAACAATGAAATTGGTGACAGCTCGTGAATAACGTGTTGCTCAAAGATTGATTCAGGGCGGACGAAGAGACAAGTAAAACCGAGATAACAATTGCCCTTGAAGAAGGAAATAATTAGAAAAGCAATGCGGAACTCAATTTTTCGGTGGCAACTATTTTTTCGTAAGTAAGAGAAGGGAATTAAAAGATCTTAATTACAACTTCTGTCAGCCATATTCTAAATATTATTTTTTGGAGCAACAAAACGGTTGGCAATTGTATTTCCTAAAATAACCTTTAAAATTATAGTTAATTACAATTTTGGGTGTGGAACACCTCCTAACCACCAAATCTATCTATCTAGAGATGTGAGAGCTATTTTTAAGGAATTTATTTACAGATATGCCATCGGGTGCTCCAACAAATCTTCATGGAGCACCGAAGCTGTAGGCTTTAAAAAAATCTTAATTCGCCCTTAGAAACCGGATTCTAGAAAACATGAGCATTGCTTCGGTGCTCCAAAAATAAAAATTGACATAAATATTAAATTCCTAAATAATGAAGAAACTTGTTAAAAATATAAAAGATATATAGGTCATTCTTTATTTGATTTGTTTTTCTCTTTTCTCACTACCGTTTTCCTATCCTCTACTATGATTTGTTACCATCGGCTTTTTGCAAAATCCAATAAAACAACTTAGTATTATATTAATTTTTTAAATTTTAAAACTTTTAAGAAGAATTTAGACGATATGAAAATAATTGATCAATAAATAACTTAAAGAAATGTTGATGTTTTTTTTATAACTTTCTACTTTCATGATCATAAAAACATAATATTGCTATGTTGAAATTAATTTTTTCTATTGAAATTTTCTCAAAAATTATTAATTATTGAACATATGACATGAAAAGATAATGTTGCGATTCCAAAAAAAAGTCTAAGGAAACTCCTTAGAAAATCTATAGGATACTAAATCAATCCGATAATTATAATTGTTTTCAAAGATCTGATTTTATCTCTTTTATTTATGCATTTAATTCCTAAAATACCCTTATAGTTCTCCTTATTTACAGCTCTAGGTGTGGAACACCAAAAAAACCGCATATCCCTTAAATAGTGGAATGAGAGAGAAATTTTCGGTCAAAACTTGCTAAACATAACACCGGTGCTCCTAAATCAGTCTGTTGGAGCACCGAAGCTGTAGTCTATTATTATACTTTTTCTTTTACCTTTTCCCCATTTTGACCTTCTTAAGTTCTACGGTAGAATCTGTGCTTTCACTATTTTCATTACCAATCCAGATAATATTTTGGATTGGGTCGAAAACTCTGTGTGTTTTCCTACTTCCAAGAATATGTTAAGAATTTACTAATTCACGTTCCAATTCTGATTTGTTTTCTAAATTTATATCCATAACTTTGTGAAGTTCTACAAATTCTATAGCGCATATCAACCTCCTGAGTTTTAAAATAACAGAAAGAAAAAGAGAACAGCAGGTATAAAGCTATTATTCTACCAAAGCTTATAATACTAGAGAATATCAACCCTGCTGTCAACAGATAATTGTCTACCAATTTATGCCAGAACTATTGTCTTCCACAATCTTAGCTGTTTCCTTCTGCTTCGTAAGCCACATCCCCAAAGTGATTTATTAATTAATGAGAGTTTAATAAATTTAACCATCCTTTTACAACAGTTGGCAAGATTCTTGTGCGGGGGTCAGATAAGAATCTATGAGCTGATAATTGCTGTAATCAGCTAAGCCTTGTAGTAAACAATAACATAATCAACTGGATTTCCAAATATAGAAAAGCTAAGGCCAAAATATCTCTAAAACTTTATCATCTGTTAATAATGCAAATAAATGAATTTGAAAACATAATTATCGTCAAAAAAAAGTACTACAGATTGCCTGCTTACTGATACAGATACTGGCACGAGATACAATACTACGTATACGTATACAATACAGTGTGGTAGGCATAATTTGATTACTAAGTTGTATACTGCGGTAGGCATAATTTGATTACTAAGTTGTATCATAGTATACTGCGTACAAGCTTCTTTAGGCAATATTTTTAGGGTAAATGGCACTTAAATACCCTAATGTTTAACTATCTTTACACTTAAATATCCTAAGTTGTAAAAAGTAGTATAAAAATGCCTCAAGTTCACGATAGTTAGAATTAGCCTAACACCGTTAGTTTTGACAAAAATGCCCTCCGTTAAAATATTAGTAATAAATTAAAGGGTAAGTAAAATGGCAATTAAAATAATAAATAGGGACAATACAATAATAAAATTCATGTGTACTATGCACATGAGAATATTCCTAAGAATATTCTGTCATCTATTTAATAGAAGGTAGCAATGTGCTACTTTATAACAACTTAGGGTATTTTTATGTTATTTTTTACAACTTAGGATATTTAAGTATAAAGATAGTAAAACATTAGGGCATTAAAGTGTCATTTAGCCATGTTTTTAAGTATTTTTCAAAAGTACACAGATAATAAGAGTACTTTTGCAGGTTAAAAAAAAATTGTACCATAGTATACTAGAAAATATTATTAGGGTCATTTCAATAATTTTGCACACATTTGAAGAAATGTAAGATCATATTAAAAAAATTTCTTTCAGAATAGAATCACAAATTAAAATTATCAGAGTTCAAACTCAGGTTTGGGAGATCCACAGTATCAATCTCAACAACTTATGTTTATTAAGAAAAAGGTTATTAATCATAGCTACGGTGAGGGGGGTAAAAATCCTTGAGTTAATGTTCATTAGCTTTCTTCTGTTAGTTTCTTAGTCTCAACGGCTTAAGGCGGTTTAAGGTAAGATAAATTGAATTAGTGACACTGTAATAAACTAAACATGTGTCGAAAGCTAGAAACTGTGTATGCGTTTTGTAACCCGGTAAATCAGTAAGACCAGTAGAGCATATATTTTTTTTATCGCAACCGATATTAAAACAAAAAAAGAAGGGAAAAAGAAAAGAAAAGATTAACCATTAACCGAACCACTGATCATTTTGTGCTGCAGTTTGCAAGTGTTTGCAGATATAAACAAATCACCAAGTGATATCAGATACTGATACGACCTCCTAAGTACTCAACTTCTACAAATTAGTTCAGTTCAGATGCCTCATCATGCTTAGAGCTCTACTCTGGCCTACGAGCGATGGATTTAGCATGTGAGATCTACGTTGGGCTACACTAACTAGAACTATAGTCACAGCCAAAAAAATACAGGTCAGGGGATACTCGTATCCAAAAAAGCCTAGGAGGTTCTGCACTTAATGAATATCGCACCTCTACATGTTGAATATCGTGCAAACTGCAGAAGCTTCGCTCAAATCTATCGATTTGATCTACTCCATCTAATTACTGAGATCTGATCTTGCTTGTGTCCTCAAGAACTAGCAAGAAACTCTCTCTCCCGATCTCACGAAAGATCCTCACAAGACCCCCCAGCATTTTTTTTCCTTTTTTGTTACTTCTCTAGAACTCTATTCAACTCTTTACAATCTGCGGCTTTTCTTAGGTCTCTCTTCCAAACCATAGACCCGGAGGACCCGTATGTATAGGTTTAAACCCGAATACAAAATTTAAACGGGATTCCTGACCGGAGCAAAAATATGTACGTCGCCACACGGCGCGGTCCGACTATCAGAGGGTCCAATAGGCCGGGCCACCGGGCGGTCTGACCGGTAAGTCTACCACCAACACTTCTAATGCTTCCTATCTTCTGGGGCTGAAATGCAAGTCTTAGAGCTTCCAACTTGGCCCCAGTTCAGTTTTAATGAACTGTGACGACATTTTCATCAAACATGAAAAATCTACTTTGACTTCATTTTTTTTAACCCCCCTACGATTAAACATAACAAAACACAACATGAAATAAGTTATACGTGTATATGCATGAGACAGAAGCATGTTTAAATGCAGAACAGCAGTTGACACTCAGAATAAGTGATCATGTGAAACCGAGCCTCCACTGCAAATTGAAAATTTCAACTGGATTTACACTAATCAAGCAAAATTTCAAGCATCAGACACTCAATCGCAAAGTTTGAGCTCAGTCACTCAGAGAACAACCTCCAAAATCCTTCCATAATAACGATTAAGAGCTAACATAGACAAATTAAGAGCATTAACGGTGGGTTTACTGCTCCAGATGAGTTCATCTTTGAGTCATAGCGCTAGAGTGGTTGGCAGTTAGATTGTATGTTTAATAAATATCATATACATCCAAAAGATGCATTATTTGCATCTGCGGTCTAATTCTGAAGGAACTCAGATTTTTCTTGCTAAACTAAACCAATAAATGGACTTTGGGCACTTCATCTTCTCTGAGCAGCCAACTGGACTCTGGAATTATATCATCCCAAGAAAACCAAAGGGACGCGACTGACCTACATTAAGGCTCATACTTGATCTACATGATTGTAGATCTTCAACTAACAATGGTGACTTCTAACAAAACCCTTACTACTACACTGGAATAAACTCGCTAGTCCCCACGATTTGCACTTCCTACACTAGTTTGTTTCTATCAATCATGTTATATCAATGCGAACAACAAAAGCCGAAAACGTCCTCAAGAGTCATGGCTATTATCCCTGAGAACATTAGTGAAAAGATTTAAGAGTTGAGAATTCAGTGCAGGCAGGGATATATACTCATAACCTGCATTAACCTCAAAGAAACAAATTTCCCACAACTACTCAGTACTTTGTTACGTCCCCAACAGAAACATCTTCAGAATCTCATGGGCTCCAATTTCTCCATCAGTCAGATTTTTAAGATGCTTAAGGGTTTATCTCACAGAAGAACTCATAAACAATGAAAACACAGATCATTAATAAGTTCAATCCCTACCTCTTTTCTTCCATATGTTCATTAATTTTAATATAGAACTAACCTCTGCTGATGTTCATGGCTTACTTCAGAAAATGGTCACTTAATACATGCTCTTAATCAAGCAGCCTGAGAAATTCATATCATGGTAGTATGCACAGGTCTGATCATCTTTCTGATACCTTTTTTAATGCATACTTAAAGCACATATCCAAGCATTTGACATTTTCCAAGTCTTCATATTTGTCACATAATAACCGCTGTTTTCACACTCGACAGGGTATTACATCTGCCCAATAAGCTGAGCGCGACGTGCATTCAAAAAGATGAGAATTTTCTAATAAGGAATTGGAGTTATTTTCATATAAAGACAATAATCCTAATCACTGCAGAACTGAATAAAGAAGAAAGGGAAAAACACTAATTATTGTTTGTGACAACACTTGTATACCCTTAAGCCGTTTAGACATATGCGTCTAGTACTTTCTATCATGCAAACGTGAGAATATTCTCTCAAATATTTTCATGGGAAGCACACATGCTACTTTAAGAGATTTTTAACCCTTATAATGTTTCTTAAATTTACTGTTACAGTTCAACATATCTGATTTCTATTTTAAACTTACCCCAATAAAATAAAAAACCTCAAGAGTGAATGATTTAGCTTCTCGTATAACAAAAAATAAGCATTAAAATGTTTTAAAATAGCATGTGAGTGTCACAGGGGAATCTCCGAGGAAATATTCTCACATTGGCATAACAGAAGGCACAAAAGTGTAAATTTTAAAAACTTTACAACATGTCAGCGTTACCAAAAACAAGGGTATATATAATTTTAAAGTAGAGAAAACTATAAGGTAACTACGTGCTAATTGACCAAGGGAAGAAGGAAGAATCCTAAGTTATTCTAACACCTCATTAAGACAAATGATGACAACTATAATCTGTTCTCTGCACGATGAAGATGCAAATACGTCCTGAGAAAGTAAAGTTGTGAGAAGGAAATGAAAAAAAAAAAAAACCAAATTACAAATAAAAAAGAAAAAAAAAAAAAAAAAAGGAGTCCAACCAAATCACAGAGACCAAAACAAAACAGCAAAAAAAAAAAGGAAAAAAAGGAGTCCAACCAAATCTCAGAGACAAGTGATGCTTGCTATAATGTAATAAGGCAAATATAAGATTGACCACAACCATGAACACCAGGTTCCAACTTTTTATGTTCAGTTCAATAGTTACCGAAGGAAAGTAAACAACTTTCACGAATAAGATATCAACATAAGTATGAACTAATTAAAAGATAGAAACAAGGATAGTAAGTTTAATGCTTTAAACGACATGTGCTACTGATAACCAACTTGCAGTATCAGGAAAAAGTCAACTAATATAGGGACAAACTAATCAAACAAAGCATCATATAATAGCTGACAAGTGAACGGCATAAAAACTTTATTCAAACTAAACACAAAACGCATAGTATCAGATACACATGGATGATTACAATAATACATATACTAGCTTGCAGTAACAAAGTCACCAACTATCCACTAAGCCTACATAGGAAAAAGATGCATACTTGAAAATCTTTTATAGAAACAAACACAGACTAGTCACCTGTATGCTCACCAGAAGAGAAACAATGTCCTTAGAAGAAGGCTCTGCTACCATAGAACACTCTCGAACCAGTCTTCTTTGTTTCTGCTAACTTCTTGGCTGAGCCAGAACTGCCATTCTCGGTACTGCTGTTGCCGCTGCTGCTGCTGTTAGTGCTGCAATCGTTATTTGCAACATCCATCGGCAGCTTCATATTGGCCAATGACTCTGTGAACTGCTGCATACTCTTCATATACATATCCACAATATCCTGCTGAACAACTGACGGCTCTGGCTCAATGTTGATGTTAATCATCGTTGACACAAATGCATTCTCCGTTGTATCAATAGATGATTCAATCTCAGCCTCAGTGCTCTTATCTTTCTCGTTAGGAGTTTCATTTGTTGAAACACTGCTTACAGGAGTTTCATTCTTTAAAATTCCAACGGAATCAGGACTATTTGCAGATACAAAGCTATCGACAACCCGAACACCTGCTTCGTTATCAGGACAGCTATCACTCTCTGCAGAAACCAACTCCTTGGTACATTCAGAATCCAAATTGTTACATGGGATCCCATAGTACTCAGAAACCATCATCTTATTCTCATTCACAACCTTCAAGTCGGGGAACTCAATCTTGTCTAACTCACAACCACCATCGTCATTTTCCATATCATTTGATGATTTCTCACGAGGTGTTATAGCGAGAACCTCAGGAAGAGCACCGGTGTATGAGATGGATAATTGGATGAATCCAGATGGAGAGTGGAAGAGATCAGTGGACGAGAGAGAAAACTCTTCAACGAGCTTGCCATTGGCTACAACGACATCCGACAACGGTACGAGAGAGAAACCCAAGAGCTGGTCTTCGAGATAGTTCTTGACCCTACTCAACATCCAAACCTCACATTTAAGGGACGAATCGATAGTTCGAACATTAAGCTGGAGATTCTGATTGAAAACAGGGTTCCGCCCCCCTCCGTTGATGGTTTGGGTGGAGACTGAGGAATCGGGGTCGCTAGTGAGGCAAATCTTAGCATAAACATCTTGTTTATGGTAAATGCATATGTTCTGGATATCACGAGCCTCGTGTATGAAAACATCAAGGGAACCAATGTATCCTTCAGGGTTTTTTGATGTTAGGGTTTCGGCGCTTTTGCTCTCGGAATTGGGCTTGATGGGCTCAGGCCTCTTAAGCTTCTCAGGCTCGGACATGGCAGTAGGGGAATCGAAGGCTGCGGAAAAGGGCTTGTAGGATTCCATAGCTAGCTCAACAAAGAACTATCCTTAGCTTACTAAAAGCAGGAATTGGCAAAGTAACTGCCAACTACTTCACTAAAACCCTAAATCAGCACAAATTTATGAACCCAAAATGGAACAATAACAGTCTATCACAAAGATAGTAGAACCCTAACAAAGTGCAAATAAAGAAACTAAGAGCTCTTAGCAAAAACCCACAAGCAGAGTTGAACCCAGAAGCTCAAATTCCAAGTGAACAACAAACAATTGAAGCATGCAACAAATTCTCAGAACCTGCAGAAGAAAACCCAGTTCATAAAATCAAATAACAAACTAAAACCCACATCAAAAAGGTCCAAACAAAAATCAAATAAAAGAAAGAAAACATACCCAGAGAAGTTGAGGAGGAGCGCAAATTGAACAATGAGGCTGAGTCTTTGAAGAGAGACCCTTATCAGAAGTCTAAAACCCAGGAGCCAATAATTAACGTGAAACTATATATTATTCTAATTTGTATGTATAATTGGAGGAAAAGGGAAAGGTAGGGGGCTCAACAAAGGCAGGAAAGGGGTCGACCTCCTTTATCTCAAAAGTCAATAAATTTCAGTAGAAAAGTTATTTTTGGGGAGACCCCCAATTCAACTTCTTTTCGTCAAAGTCTCTTTTGTGCGGCAGCTCGTGACTCGAGAACCATCGTGTTTGCTGTTAGATTTTGTTGGGTACGGTGAATTTTGGCAGATAGGATATGGAATCAAAACGAGGAAAAATATCTGAAGATAGAAAGCGTACGTAACTTAGGTATGTATTTGTTGTAGTAGGATTTCTAGAAAATACGTAGTGAATCTCAGTTCATAGAACTCAGGATCTGACATATTTAATTGTCGCGTGCTTATGCGGAAGCGTGCTCACACACCGAACAAATCTGTGATCACGGGAAAAAATAACCAACCTCACACGAGCACAATCCAAAATTGAAATACGACAGATCAATCACAAACACAGAGATATACGTGGTTCGACAATTTGTCTACGTCCACGGAAAGAGGATGGAGAGATTCCAATTGTTGGATAGCAGTGTTTCCTAATTTGTTTTGGTAACAGGTTATTGAGATTTCTAATCTGTTCTGGTAACATGTTATTAAGATTCCTAATTTGTTTTGTTTTTTGTTTTAGAATTCCTAGTATGTTTTTGGTTTTAGGATTTCTATATATATGGAACGATTGAAAAAGAGAATTGAGCAGTGAATTGGGGATATTTGGAGCACAGAAAAGATGTATTTTCTGAGCTATTGGTTAGGGTTTTGTTTGGAAAGAATTAGAGATTTGTTGGTGAGATTAATTAGTGAGTTCGAGTGATTTATAATCTTAATTTGCACTCTTCTTCTCTATTAGTGAAAACCTCATCCCCTTCTTGCCCCGTGGACGTAGGCAACTTGCCGAATCACGTTAAAATTGTTTGTTTGAGTTTGTATCATTTATTGTTTGATTTGAGTTGCATTCTCTGTCGGTGTTTGGTTTGGTTCCTCGGTGCATAACAAGTGATCCGCCACGCACAATAAGTGGTATCAGAGATTGGGCTACACTTGGGCTAATTGGAGGAGTACATCACTTTGGAAGTTCGTCTAGAGCTTCGGTTGGTGATAAAGATGAGATTTTTCCTATTTGTGGATCTCGTTTCCGTCATGTAGGGTGAGATCTTTCGGAGACTTTTGCTAGGGATTCAATTGGAGGTAAAATTCTCTCCTTTATAAGTTTGGATCTATTCTTCGTTTGTTCCGCATTGGTTTGTTGGTGCTTTGAGAATTATGGCTGAGAAATAAGGATTTGAGGCTGTGATATTTGATTGTTGATACGGTGCATTAGATTATTGAGAAGTGCATTGACCTTCATATTGAAGTCCTTTGAGCACATTGGTATGAGCAAAGAGACCGAAGTGGAGTTTGGCACTTCTATCCATCGATTGAGGGGTCTTCTAGGTGGTGTTCATTCAGGCATTTGGGGGTCTTTCAAGGAGGCATCATTGGAAGGTAATCGATATTTGGTTTCCTATGTTGGGGATTATACTAGGCATTTGTGGGTTGAAACCAAGTCCCGTTAGTTTGAAGTCCTAGTAGTCAACAACAGATGGAGGAAGTGTATTGGCAGAAAAGGAATTCATTGTTCTGATTTTAGTAGGGGTTCTTTCTTGCATTTGTGTCGAGCTCACGATAGTTTGAGACACTTCATTAGAGAGGAGACATTGGGGCGACGAGATGAGATGATAATTTTGATGGATCGTTCCTTACTAGAGGAGAATCGACATTTGTTGTCGAGCATTGGATTACAGAAGAGTTTTGGAGCTCCGGCATATTTGAGTCATCTTAGTCATAGGTTGTCGACTGCTGTGTTTGGAGTTATTGGATCTGGTGGAGCTGCTTCAGATTTTAAGTTGCGTCGGATGTTTGGTTACCCAGCATTTGGTCACATTAAGGATGTGAGATTTGATCCGATAGCATATTTGGGATTCAGATGCTCGTTTGGTTATCAGTAGGGAGACTCTGATTTTGTTCTAAGTAGGTATGTCACATTTGACTCTCGGCAGGTGGAGAGTGTTGATCAGATTATTGAGATATCGCAGCGGATAGAGGGTGATGCTACTCCACATTGGGTGAAGATTACTCTACATACTCCAGATCATACTATATCGTTTGAGATTCCAGCTGAGGTGACACAGTTTGGGGATCATTTGAATTTGGATGCAGATGATGAGTTGATACTGACATTTGGAGTTTGTTCGTATTCTCGTTTGGGTTCTCGACTTGTTGTGGATTGAATCCGGTATCGTGGATTTGTTCCACTTCGTACTGGACACAACAAGTAAGACTTTTGGTTGGTATTAGTGTCGGCTCAGTTTTGGAAAAACTTTACCGAGGTGGAGAATTGTTGGATAGCAGGTTCTTAATATGTTTCCTAATTTGTTTTGGTAACAGGTTACTGGGATTCCTAATCTGTTTTGATAATAGGTTATTAGGATTCCTAATCTGTTTTGTTTTTTGTTTTAGAATTCCTAGTATGTTTTTGATTTTAGGATTTCTATATATATGGAACGATTGGATGATAGAATTGAGCAGCGAATTGGGGATATTTGGAGCAAAGAAAAGAGGTATTTTCTAAGCTATTGGTTAGGGTTTTGTTTGGAGAGAATTAGAGATTTGTTGGTGAGATTAATTAGTGAGTTTGAGTGATTTGTAATCTAAGTTTGTACTCTTCTTCTCTAATAGTGAAAACTACATCCTCTTCTTGCCCCGTGGACGTAGACAACTTGCCGAATCACGTTAAAATTATTTGTTTGAGTTTGTGTCATTATTTTGATTTGAGTTGTCTTCTCTCTCGGTGTTTGGTTTGGTTCCTTGGCGCACAACAAATGGTCTGTCGCGCACAACATTTTATATCGTGAATGTGAGATTACTTAATACTTTCTCTAGGATTTCTATCGGTCTGCTATTCATGCGTTGTAGAGAATTAGAAATGTCCGACTTAATTTTGTTGGAAATGGGTGTAGACTCATACCTGTCAGCGGCGGCGAACTCGAGGTCTACGGCGAGCTCCGACGAGCTCGGATCTGACGCTCCGCTGCATGCGACCTCGAGCGGAGCGAAGTCGGGCGAACTTGGGCATGCGAACTCAAAGCTTGTAGGCGAGGTCTGGATCCCCTTGCAGGCGAGTTTGAGGGCTTCAGGCGAGATCGACAACGTGCAGGCGATTTTGCAAAGTGCTGAAGGCGAGGTCTTCTACAGGCGAGATCACGCGACACGGGCGAGCTCGAAGTTCGCCTGCCCCCTTTCCTTCGCCTGTGTTTGAGTACGGAACAGCTCACGACAGCCTGCCCTAGGGTTTTCTTATAAAAACCCACGAGCATGAGATGAGATCGGGGTGAGGAATTTTTTTCTCAAGGGGCGATTTCTCTTGAGAGCAGAGGCGGTGGCTTTGAGAAGAACCCTCTCCATAGCGTTTCTTTGAGCCTGAGATTTTCTGTAGAAAATCTCAGTGATTTGTGAGTTCCTGTAGCATTTATTGAGGAGAGTGAGAGGAGTTTTTCTTGTTGGAAAAACTCGTGCCCTTATTTTGAACAACAAAGTTTTTCTGTTGATTCTTTCTTGAGAGATCTTAAGTTGAGATCTGCTCTTTACAAGCTTTGTAATCTTCTTTAATATAAAGGAAATTATTTGTGTAGCTCCTGAGGATGTAGGCAAGTTGTCGAACCTCGTTAAAACTCGGTGTTCTTTGTTCTTGTAATTTTGATTTGTTGTAGTTTCTTTTTTTTCATTGCTTAACACAAGATCAGATAGGATAAATTCCGCAGAACGGGTATAAGAGCGTATCCAATATTACCCTAACAACTGGTATCAGAGCCCTTGTTCAGATCTGTGTGTGTAAGAAATGGCAAAAGAATGTAAATCTAAAATTAAGAAGTTTGACGGGTCAGACTTCGCCTACTGGAAGTCACAGATGGAAGACTATCTGTACCAGAAGGATCTTTACCATCCGTTGATGGGTAAAAAAAGAGGAAAGAAGAAAGAAGAATCCGACGAGGACTGAAAAATATTGGATCGAAAAGCCTTGGGGAAGGTCCGATTAGTCCTCGCAAAATCTATAGCACATAATATATTAAAGAAGAAGACGACGGTGGGGCTTATGGAAGCGCTCGTAACGATATACGAGCAACCGTCAGCTGCAAATAAGGTGCATCTCATCAAGATGCTATTCAACCTCAAGATGGCAGAAGGATGTTCCTTCACGATGCATCTCAGCGACTTCAACACGATTGTTGATCAACTTATCTCAGTCGACATCAAGTTTGATGACGAAGTGCAGGCCCTATTGATACTATCGCAGTTACCAGATAGTTAGGGTAGGTTACGTGACCGCAATCAGCAACTCGACGGGAAAGGAGAAGTTGAAGTTGAAGGAGGTGGTAGCTATGATTCTATCCGAGGAGGTTAGAAGAAAATCAAATGAATCAGAAGGTTCAAGTTCAGCCCTAAGTCTCGAGCAGAGAGACAAAAGCCATAATAGGGGGAACCAAAATAGGAATTGATCGAAGGCAAAGAATAAAAGATCGAACTCAAAGGTGAGACCTATCAAGGGGAAATGTTGGAATTACGGCCAGGAGGGCCACATGTCTTCTGCCTGTAAAGCACCAAAGAAAAATGAGCAGGAGGCTCATATTGTGCAAGATGCGCTGATTCTCGCTATGGATAGCGATTCCGATTCATGGGTTATTGATTCGGGAGCCTCATTCCACGCTATTGCTAATAGAAGGATATTTCAGAACTATGTAGTAGGGGACTTTGGAAAAATATACTTGGGGGATAATGAACCCTATAGTGTCATTGGAAGAGGCGACGTGCAAATACAGTTGAAGGGCTCTAAGTGGTCTCTGAAGAATGTCAGACACGTACCGAAGTTGAAGAGGAATCTTATTTCGGTAGGTCGGCTTGGAGCAGAAGGCTATGTTACAACATTCACCGGAGATTCGTGGAAAATTTCCAATGGTACAATGGTGGTTGCCCGAGGTAACAAGATCGGTACCCTCTACCTAACTTCACAAGCGAGTGACACCATCGTGATTGCTGCAGGCAAAGAAAGTGCAGATCTGTGGCACAATAGGCTGGAAAATATGAGTGAGAAGGGTATGAAAATTCTTCACTCAGAAGGGAAGCTAACCAGCATCGATTCGGTGGAAGTCGGTGTTTGTGAAGACTGCATCTTCAGGAAGCAGAAGAGAGTTAGTTTTTTGAAGGGTGGAAGACCACCTAAAGTTCACAAGCTAGAGCTTGTTCATACAGATGTATGGGGTCCAGCTAGCGTGTCTTCTCTTGACGGTTCGGCATACTACGTCACCTTTATCGACGATCACTAGAGGAAGGTGTGAGTATACTTCATGAAGCACAAGTCAGAGGTGTTTAATATTTTCAAGAAATGGAAAGCCATGGTGGAGAATAAGACAGATCTAAAAGTAAAGTGTCTGAGATCTGACAATGGTGGAGAATATGAATTGGAGGAGTTCAAGAAGTTCTATGCTCTGAACAAAATTTGGTTGGAAAGGACTACTCCAGGGATGCCACAACAAAACGACGTAGCAGAAAGAATGAATAGAATGCTGACAGAGCGTGCGAGGAGCATGCGTCTACACGTAGGTCTACCAAAAACTTTTTAGGCGGACGCGTTACATACAGCAGCGTACCTGATAAATCACGGGCCATCGGTTCCATTGAACTTTGGGATTCCGGAAGAGGTTTGGAGCGGTAAGAAGGTTAATCTCTCACACTTGAGAGTCTTTGGGTGCGTGGCATATGTCCACATCAGTGACCATATCAGGGACAAGCTAGAAGCTAAGTCACTAAGGTGTACATTCATTGGATACGGTATTGATGAGTTCGGGTATCGTCTGTGGGATGAGAAGAACAGGAAAATCATCAGGAGCCGAGACGTCATATTCAATGAGGAAATGATGTACAAGGACATGGACAACGGCAAGTTAGGCCAAAGCAGTGGGAGCAGCACTACGGATGCAGACGCATCCGAGTATATGGATTTGGAGGAACTTCCAGATGAGGGAGACAACGTTAATTCTGACCAAAGAACGGAGGAGACTCCAGGTGCAGAACCGACTACACAAGACGAGGAGCTTAGGAGGTCATCTAGGGTACCCAAACCGAATTCCAGGTATCTCTCGTCACTAGACTACCTACTTTTGACAAATAGCGAAGAACCAGAATGCTATGAGGATGCTATGCAAGTGAGCAAATCTCAGCAGTGGGAGCATGCAATGCGAAAAAAGATGGATTCTCTCCACTCGAATGAGACATGGGAGTTAGCCCAGCTACCTGTACAGAAGAAGGCCTTACATAACAAGTGGGTTTACCAAGTCAAGCAGGAGAGTGATGGAAGGAAGAGATACAATGCCAGATTAGTCGTGAAGGGGTTTTAACAGCGGGAAGGAGCGGATTATACAGAGATATTTTCCCCCGTTGTGAAGCTCACAACCATCAGGATGGTGTTGAGCTTGGTAGCTGTTGAAAATCTCTATCTTAAACTGTTAGATGTGAAGACCTCCTTTCTTCATGGTGACTTGGATGAAGAAATCTATATGAAGCAACTTGTTGGCTTCATTGAGAAAGAAAAAGAAGAGATGATGTGTAGGCTCAAGAAGAGCTTATATGGATTGAAACAGGCCCCACGACAGTGGTATAAGAAGTTTGATAACTTCATGCAGAGCAATGGCTATGGCAGATGTAATTCAGATCATTACTGTTACTTCAAGAGGTTCGTGACCGGCTATATCATGTTATTGTTGTATGTTGATGACATGTTAGTTGCAGGACCGTGTTTACAGGAGATAAACAAGCTGAAGAAGCAGTTAGCAAAGGAGTTTGCCATGAAGGATCTGAGTGCAGCGAATCAGATTCTTCGAATGCGGATCAGCCGAGATGCAGCTGAGGGGACGCTGGAGTTGAGTCAGTTTGAATACATTGAGAAAGTACTTTAGAGATTCAACATGCAGAATGCTAAGATCGTTAGCATGCCCCTTGGAAGCCAGTTCAAGTTGTCTAGTGAACAATCACCCAAGACTGATGCAGAGAAGGAGCACATGAGGAAGGTGCCATATTCATCAGCCATTGGTAGTCTGATGTACGCAATGGTTTGCACGAGGCCGGATATTACCCATGCAGTGGGAGTTGTGAGCAGGTTTGCAAGTAACCCAGGAAAGCAGTATTAGGAGGCCGTAAAGTGGATATTGCAATATCTGAGAGGGACTACAAATATGCCACTATGTTTCGGGAGAAAAGAGCTGGTACTGTAGGGATACGTGGATGCAGTGAGCTGGGTCTCACGTTTGCATAAGATTGTGACGTTGTTCACAACTGAGGTAGAGTATGTCGCAGTGACCGAGGCAAGCAAGGAGATGATTTGGTTAACCGGGTGCCTGGAAGAGTTGGGTTTGAAGCGGGGGAACAAAGTTCTTTATTGTGATAGCCAGAGTGCTATACACCTTGCCAAGAACCTAGTGTTTCATGCCAGAACGAAGCACATCGAGTTACGTTACCACTTCATACGTTCGATGATTGAGGACGGGAAATTACAGTTGGAAAAGATTTTGGGGAGCCAAAATCCTGCAGATATATTGACTAAGGCAGTTACCATTTAGAAACTGGAGTTGTACACAACTTCAGTTGGCCTTCATATGTGTATGTAGGAAAATTGTAATGAAAAGAATAAAAGAAAATTGACTTGTATTTCTTTGATTCTGATTACAACTTGGTTACAAAAAAGAAGAAAACGAATTTGGTTTTCTTCTTTGTTTAAAACTGGGTTCTTCAAGGTAGCGATGGAGTGCCTCCTTCGATTGTTCGCGTTGAATTTGCTCTCCGTTAACGATCTGACCGTCTCTTATCTCGTGGGAACGATAAACTTCTGTGGAAAGTTTTATAAATAACTCTTTAACGAGTTTAAGAACTCTGAACGAGTTAGAACTCTGTAGATAGAGTTGTTAGAACCGAAAATTCGGTTAATGACCAAGCAGATCTTCTGTTGTTGGAGAACCCTTCTGGATTTGATCTCCTGAACTTGATTCAAAAATCCTATCTCCAAGGATTTCGTCTCTCTTGCCTCTCTGTGCGGTTGAGATCCGAATCGCCTCCAAACCTGTGCGGTTTAGATGCTGAAGAATCCCTTGGCTCACTCTTTCGTTCTAAAAAGCCCACCCTTAACTCAGTTGAGTTGCTGAGATTTTATAAGTGGATAAGAGGTTATAACTGCCCTCTAAATCCGCTCCTAAGTGGGCGTGATTTCCTCAGATCGTGGGGAAACAGTTCTGAAACCGTTCAACTTATATTTGAATGAGTCAAACGCCCACCTTGGCGTTCAGGACCCTAACCTCGCGTCTTAGAATTGAGACGCGAGGTTGGGTGTTAGCTGAACACCAACGAACGCAAGGGTCGCTCACGTTTGATTTGTTGTAGCTTGGAAACACAGGGGTCGCCTGCATTTCTGAAATTGTGATGCGGGGATGACTTCCACGTTTTAGAAGGGGTTAGTTGATCTGTAACCTCTTCTACAGGGCGTTACAAGGACCGTTGTTCTGTAATCCTAGCTTTAGCTATTATGAGGTGTGAAAGTTGTCAAATTGTAACTCTCACTGTTGATTGTGAAGACTGCTGAATAGAGTTTTCATCAGCTGTCGGAAGCATCGTTGAATTGTAACTCTTCTCGATCTATGTGAAAAGTCCTCCATTTGCAGATTTCATTTGTTGGCATGAAAGCTATCTGATTGTAACTTTCATTGTTGGAACTTGACGGGAATCAATCATCCATAGCGACTTTTAGACGAATATTTGCCCACAGCTCTCTACCAAGCAACTCACCAACTAAGTCCAACATTTTATTTCTGAAATCATTACACTGCTCATCAGCATCTCTAATAGTTGCTAATATAATATTGGTCATGTTGTTGTCGCAGCTATCAAGATCAATCATCTCAAACATGAGGTCGTGTTTGTAGCGATTATAATACTGCGGATGTAATGATTTAGAAATCTCTTCTGTTTCGATTGTAAGGATAAATTCTGCTTCTCGATTTGAAGGAACCATTGCCTTGTAATCTCGTGGGGATCAGCTATCCATTGTGATTTTTAGACAACCTACAGAACCCCCTCCAAAGTTTTCGAAAGTTCGCGGTTGACTGGGACGAATTTTCGGAATACTTTGGATCCCAAAATCTGCTTATACCCATCTGATAGACTCCCAAGTGGAGTCGCTTGTTGCTTTTCGATTTTGGTGGCTGACTTCAATTTTCCTCTATTTATTTGAGGTCTTGTTGATTGTAACGCGTAGGTGAACTCTGTGTCTGAGAGTTTGAACGCGTAGGTGAACCTCGCGTTTGGAATCTCAACCAACTTGAACGCGAGGGTTGAGTTTGGGCGGGATTCTGGCCTCGAATCCCATCCGTTAAGATTTGACAACTCACAGCTGTCTATAAATAGACCGCCGGAGGTCAAATCAAGAGTCATTCGACTCTTCTTGAAATTCTAACGAAAATTTTTCGTTCTCATCTCCGGCGAAAAGAACTGTTCTTCTTCTCCTCCGACGAGAACCCATGGCGCCCAAGAAGACCGTCCCTCGTCCTCCCAGGTCCGACGTCACTGCGGCTCAGGGGTCGGCGGCGTCTACGTCGGCCGGCGGCGCTGCTGCTCAGGCGAACATGCCGCCTCAGCTTCCTTTGATCGGTGGTGAGTACGACCTCCGTGGTCATTAAACTTGCTTCGGCAAGTTCTGGTCTTTGGACCAACGAGGAAACTCGTTTCGATAACGCGGGGCTGGACTCCGTCGTTTAGTATTTTTGACGAGGGGTTCGACCTCTGCGTCTGACATTGTTGATGCGAGGTTCGACCTTCGCGTCTGTCATTGATGACGCGAGGTTCAACCTTCGCGTCTGTCATTGATGACGTGAGGTTCGACCTTCGCGTCTGATGTTTTTGACACGCGGCTCGACCCTCGCGTCTGAAATTCTTGTTGATGCTAAGTTCGACCCTCGCGTCTGAACTTCTTGTTGACGCTAAGTTCGACCCTCGCGTCTGAACTTTACCTTTATGTTATCTAACTTTTTTTGTTTTGTAGTGCGTCATACTGCTGAGCTTCTTCCCTTTTGCCATCATTTTGGACATGAAGGTGGTGTGGATCTGACCATGACCTTCAACCTACGTGAAGAACTCCCGGTTTTCCGAATCAAGGATAAGAATCACGCGGAATTGATCACCCAGGCTTCTCCCGAAACTCTTAGGATATTGGTTACGGATGCTCGATTTGAGAACCCGAGCCGTAAGCCAATAGTTAAACCTGGATTCCTCTTCGGGGATTATATTGACTTCGAGGCCAGCACTGCCTATGATGGGGACTATAAGTGGTTGCGGAAAGTTGGGGACCGCAACCTTTTCTTGCCCAATATGGAGAGGATGTTCCCCATATCCTACTTCCAATGCGCTTCTGTCCTAAGGCGTATGGATTGGCCTCTGGTGAAGGATCAGGATGGAGTTGTTCTCGGGACCCTGACTTTCCAAGGGGTCCGCACGGTTGGTTATAACCGATTGGTGACGGATTTACGGCCAGGATTGTTTGCCAATGAGTACCCTATCGGCGAAGTGGCTAGTCCAGCGAACACCTTCGTCAAGAAATTTTTGACCCGTAAAGGAGAATTTCCCGCGCAATGATTTAGAACTCCTGGCTGGGTTCATTCTCCGGTGACAGGGTGGTGGACCCGGATGACTAAGTTCGTTTTGGACGAATTGGATGCGCCTCTCACTCAAGCTGGCTTGAAGATTCCGGTGCGGGCCACCAAGTTCGGTATTGTTCAGAGCCATTTTCATTTCTTCTCCATACTGGAGAAGTATAACCCTGAAACTTGTACTTTCTTCACCCCTGTGGGGGAGCTGGGCTTCGCTCTTCACGAGATGCATGAAGTCTCGGGTCTTCTTCTTGGGGATTTGCCGTATAAAGAATTTGTTCCGGAATCGGCGGAACTTAAGATTTTGAAGAAAACGAGCCCTGAAATTTATTCAACTCTCTGGGAAGTCATGTGTCACTTCCACATTGGTATGCAGCAGACAGGGGCTCGAGAAAGTGGCATTAAGCAAGTGTCTTGGGCGGAATATTTATTCCAGAACTTAACCAATAAGGGAGTCTTAGTGACTAAGTTATCTGCAAGCACTTTGGAGGAGGTCCAGGCCCGAATCGACGATGCTACTTCCCACTACACCAATGAGGCCAAGGAAGATGGTTTCCCGGCCCATACGAAATTTAAGAGTTTCCACTACCAAGCTCTGCTCCCTATTTCTGATACGGCGCTTTTGGCTGGGTATTTGATGTTATGGCTCAAGCGGTGCGTTGTTCCTACCAGGCCGATCGATGCTCTGGCTGCTGAGGTGATCTACCCTGCTGTTCTCCTGGCGCACGGGAGACCATTGAATCTACTTTACGCCATGGTGGGCCATTTGCAGAGTGGACTGCGAGAGTTAGCCTTGGAGTTTGTTGACGTTGCCGAGGTGGAGTCCGGGGGCCACAAAGCTTTCAAAACTCCTAATCCCCGGATACCATTGCCATATACCTATTTAATGGCTTGGTATGTGCTCTACTGTCCTCCTCTAATGAGTGCGGCCTCTCCCCCGGGGGACTCATTCATTCCGTTTGTGCAACGATTAGAATCTGCGAAATGGGAAGGGGGATACATGGTTAGAATTCGACAGATTCTGTCGTGGGACACCCACTACCACATATGGCGTTGTTTCCCTGATTTTGAAGGCGGCGTCTACGGAGCGGAATATCAAGACGTCGCGGGTCCCAACGGATTCACCCAGCTGAGCGGGGGTGTTTTCCATTGGCTGCTCTCTATCAGGCCTGATTATTTGATCTTCCGGCAAGGCGCTCACTGTTTCATCGAGCCCTACCAGCCCTATAGGTTTGCACGCTAATTTGGGTATGATCAGTTGTACGTTGGGAACCCTCGTCCTCAGCTCTCAGCTGTAGGCAACATATATGAAGGGGCCAGGGCTTGGTATTACTCTGTGGCAGGTTGTACCAAGGCGACTTTTAGGCTTCCCCACAAAACACCCAACTCCTATACCTCCATGAGCTTCTGTAATTGGTATTTTGCCTCTTCCCAAACTCCCAATTACAACTTGAATACATCCTGCTTGAAGGACATCAGGCATATGTATGCTTCAAGGAGGGGATCAAAGACATCCCGATTGAGAGGGATTGATGAGTTCCTGTCCATTGAGAATCAGCCTGCTGGACAGGAAGAGGAACAAACAGCTGAGCCTGTTCCCGGAGAGGAGCAACAAGTGGTTGAGCCTCCCACGACGAGAGAAGCGAGAAAAAGAAAGCTCTCCGCGGATGAAGCCGGTCGATATGAGAAGCAGATCCGTCGGAATTTGATAGTTGACTCTCCTCCTCCTAAGGGCCAGCAAAAATCTAAGTTGATGGTTGATGCTATCAGAGCTGCTAAAGATGAAGACCAACAAGAATCTTCAGTTGTAGGCTTGCCACATAGAACTGGGCTTCGTTCTCATGGCCCAGCCCTTTCAAGCGATGCTTCTTCTTACCATCCCCCCGAGGACGAAGAGGGCGAGTTAATGGCTACAGATGCAGAATCTGCTCCAGTGATGGACCCTCCTAGGTCTCCTGCCTTAGAACCAGGGGGTCTTGAAGGAAATTTATCCCCTCCTCCTTTAGTACTAATGTCGCAACCTGGTGGCTTAAGTCCTAGTCCGACAACGGGACTTATGACTAAACTAGCTACCGGCACAAATCTTCCTGATCCCTTGGCTACCCGGGATGAAGAGGAACAAGTTGATTACGAGGGCTCCTCGATTGGTGGTGCCGTCGACGAAGATAGAGGTGACGATGATGTTGAAGTTGGCAATGTGCCAAGTGGCGGTGAAGGAGATGATGGACATGATTCCATGGATGACATCACCGCTTTTGACGATGCTCCCATGGCTCCATCTGATAAAGCATCTGGTTACACTCCTTTCTACCTCACTGGTAAACTTGGTTGGTTTCGACTTCTTCTACATGCTTTTTCTGCGTTCCGACCATTTTTTCGTGCAGGTTCACCTACTCCTGGGGCTACTTCTGCTGCTCCTTTAGAGCAAGAACCTGCGCCGGTGCCGACTCCTTTACAAGAGCAGCATTTACCTGGCTCACCTAAGGCCACTGCTTTACCTGCAGCCTTGCCTAAGACTACTGCTGCGACTCCTCCTCTGGAACAGCAGCTTGTGCCAGTGTCAGCTCCTTTGCAGGAGCAAACTTTGCATGACTCTTCTGCGGTAGATACTTCACCGAAAGCGGTGATGAAGATCTCATTCACCCTAACAGAGGCTGGGCCAAGCTCATCTCAGGCAAAAGCATTGATGACTTTGACCTCAAGTCCTTCGCAACTGAACATTTCAATTGCTTCTGCAGCTTCGGCACCTGGATCGCCTGCTAGTCATCATCTTAACACACCAATCTCAGTTGCTGGAGGCGTATCTTCGGGTGTGGTTTTCAGTCTCGCTAATGCACCTAAATTCCTTCAAATCTCTTTAGTATATCTAAACAGCCATGCGAAGATGGTAGTTGAGTACATGGTGAACGGTCAAGGAACTTTGAACTCCTTTCGACCTCTTCTGGAGGCTGGCTTAAATAGAGTCAGGAGCGTGGGCGACACTCAATGGTTCGAACGCTGTTCAGAGATTATTCTTCGTTTGGAGGAGAAATTACAACGCTTCGAGACAATGGGCCATAGTGAACTTCAGCCGCAAATTATGTTAACTCTGGCTAGTCTTCAGGTCGCAGAAGTGGTTCACCGAGAAGCACTAGAACGAGACTTAGCTGAAAAAGAGCGTTAGATCGCGGAGCTTCGTGAGCGTAACATTCGGAAGCGAGAAGAACTAGAACGCTCAACTGCTTCTATGAATTCGCTTCGGGACAGACTTGTTGAAGCTGAAGCCGAAGTCCTACGATTGAAAGCTGAACTTTCCTACGAAGAAGGCATTGTCAACATCCTTAGTACCCAGAATACAAGTGGTACTTTAGAATATCATACACAGTCCATAGCACTAGAACAGGCCAGGAATGAAGTGGCAGCCATCATCATACCAAGTGAGGATGAACTCCGGGCTAAGGCTGAAGCTATGGTGCGAGCTAATCACGAGAAAGAATTAGCTGAACTCAAGACTCAACTCATATCTTTTGATTTGATGCGTGAGTGAATTCGGTTTTTGTAATGTTCTTTTGACAAGAACAAGTTTGTTTTGTATCACTTTCTTCTAGCTCTTTAATAAAAAAGGATATTGGTCCCTTATTGTCTTTTACATTTGTCATGTTTTGATTTTCAATAACAATTCACGAGAAGCGCCTGAGATTTATTCATGACTTAGCATAGATTTTCAGGATAGTCTGGATTTGAAAAGTTTCCTCTATTATCACTTAAGATAACTCTAGAGAACTTCACAATGTTGGGGATAAATGTTAGATCATTCTCCCACAACAGAGCTAAAGAGTAGAATTCTTCCTGTGTTATTTTGTCTTTAAACGTTGAAAGAAGTCTGTGAGTGCCAGAGGTGTAATTTTAACGTGACAGTAGAGAGATTGCGATCGGAGCAATTTTGAGGACTTATCGCTCTATTGAAGAGAGTCGATAAGTTAGTTTTTGTCAGAGATGTAATTTTAACGTGACAGTAGAGAGATTGTGATCGGAGCAATTTTGAGGACTTACCGCTCTATTGAAGAGGGTCGATAAGTTGGTTTTTATCAGAGGTGTAATTTTAACGTGACAGAAGAGAGAGATTGCGATCGGAGCAATTCTGAGGACTTACCGCTCTATTGAAGAGGGTCTGTAGGCTGTCTAAAAATCACAATAGATAGCTGATCCCTACGAAATTACAAGGCAATGGCTCCTTTGAATCAAGAAGTAGAATTCATCCTTGCGATTGAAACATAAGAGATTAAATCATTACATCCGCAGTATTATAATCGCTACAAACACGACCTCATGTTTGAGATGATTGATCTTGATGGTTGCGACAACAACATGACCAATATTATATTAGCAACTATTAGAGATGCTGATGTGCAGTGGAATGATTTCAGAAAATAAAAGGTTGGACTTAGTTGGTGAGTTGCTTGGTAGAGAGTTGTGGGCAAATATTCGTCTAAAAGACACTATGGATGTTGATTCCCGACAAATTCCAACAATGAAAGCTACGATCAAATAGCTTTCGGGTCGATAAGCGAAAACTGCAAATGGAGGACTTTTCACATAGATCGAGAAGAGTTACAATTTGACGACACTTCCGACAAATGATGAAAACTCTATTCAGCAGGCTTCACAATCTACAGTGGAAGTTACAATCTGATGACTTTCACACTCCACAAAAGCGAGGATTACTGAACGACGGTCCTTGCAACACCTTACAGAAGAGGTTACAAGTCAACAGACTTCTTCTAAAACGTGGAAGTCATCCCCGCGTTACAATTATGGAAATGCAGGCGACCCACGCGTTTCCAAGTCACAAATCAAACGTGAGCGACCCTCGCGTTCGTAGGGGTTCAACTCACACTGACCCCCGCGTTTACAAGCAGGCAACAAGCCAAAACGCGAGCGACCCTCGTGTTCATCAATGTTCAGCCAACACCCAACCTCGCGTCTCAATCCTAAGACACGAAGTTGGGTTCTGAACGCCAGATTGGGCGTTTGACTAGTTCAAATACGAGTCGAACGGTTTCAGAACTGTTTTCCCACAATCGGAGGAAATCACGCCCACGTAGGAGCGGATTTAGAGGTCAGTTACAACCTCTTATCCCCCTATAAAATCTCAACAAACTCAACTGAGTTAAGAGCGAGCGGGGGGGAGGATCAGATTTTTGATAATCGGATCAGGGGGCTGGCTCTTAGGAGATCGAATTCTGGAGAATCTCAATCACTCAGGTTCAGTGATTCAACAGCAGCGAAAATCTTTGAAGATAGGATTTTTGAATCGATCTCAGAGGATCAAATCTGAGAGAATTCTTCAGCAACAGAATAACAGCTTGATCATTAACCGAATTTTTGGTTCTAACAACTCTATCTACCGAGTTTTAACTCGTTCAGAGTTCTTAAACTCATTAAAGAGTTACGTATAAAACTTCCCACAGAAGTTCATCGTTCCCACGAGACAAGAGACGGTCAGATCGTCAACGGAGAGCAATTTCGACGCGTACAATCGAAGGAAGCACTCCATCGCTACCAAGAAGAACCTAGTTTTAAACAAAGGAGAAAACTGAATTTGTTTTCTTCTCTTTTGTAATCGAGTTGTAATCGGAATCAAAGGAATTCAATTCAATTTTCTTTCTTTTCCTTACAATTTTTCCTACATACAAAAGATGGCGACTCTGCTGGGGACTAGCGTTTCCGATGAAGAAGTGGTGGTGCAGTCCGACGTCTACCTCATGGGAACGACTGTAGAAACTCTCGTCGTAGAGTTTGATCAAGCAAAGTATGAGGAAGCCCTATCCTCTGGATCGCTGAGCCCCAAGGCTAAGCGTGGTGTCCGCAAGATCTGCAAGGAGATCGATTCTGTTGCTGAAGCTCCGAAGAAAGCCCTCTCCTTCGGCCAGGAACTCAAACTTGCTTTGCTGGTTGAAGATCCCACATCCGCGTCAGCACGACGTGCTTCAGGCCATAAACGGCCTATAGAGGAGATGAACTCCATAAACGTCAATGACGCTGCTGTTAAGGCTTTGAAACAAGCCAAGAAGAACGCCGCTCGCAGACGGAGAAGATCCATACGACGCGCGCACTTGCGTGAAAGCCGAATGCTGGCACAACGCGAGAATCGCGTTCCCGAAGTTTCAACCGAACTTAGCGTTCCCAAAACAGAACGCTCACTTCGGGGCAATGAGCCCGACTACGAGCCTCGGCTAATTCAGCTAAAACGCGACCCTGAGTGGCGCGTTGTCTCTTCAAAACGCAGCCCTCAGAAGGAAACTGCCAAAAACAAACGCAACCCTCAGGGAAGCGTTCAACCAGAACATGACCCTCGCAGGTCTGTTTCACCAATTAAACGCGACCCCCAGGGGCGCGTTCAAACAAAACATGACCCTCGCGGGTCTGTTTCATCATTTAAACGAAGGCCTCGGCCTAACATTTATAAATCCGAACGCGACCCTCGCGTTACCCTTCAGGAACGCGACCCTCGCATTGCTCTTCAAGAACGTGATCGTCAAGAGGTCCGCCAGGTTCAGAAAGATCGGCGTGGTTTTAAAATCCACGTTCGACAAGAACCAATTTCACCTACCCAAGGGCAGGGGGTTCCATCTCCGCCTCCACACCCGGGGAAAGTTTCCTCTCAAGTTCCTGATCTGCGGGAGTTATTGTCAAGAGGGAAACCAACGCAGCAAGCAGCTCACTCATGTCAATGTGAGAGGCTTATATCGGCAGTCCTGTCAGAATGCCATTGTTGCACATCCACGCCTCGGCAATCTGTGTTCGACAGGTTAACCAACGTTGTCAGACCTGCTAAACGACGACGCCGATACAAAAAGAAGGCAGATGAATCTGAGTACCCTCAGGTCACTATCAATATGATTGGCCGAGGGAAAGCCTCGCAACCTGATTCCGAAGAATCGCAAAGGAGTCATTCCCCGACTGTTCGGGAAAGGTGCGAAGAATTTGAAGGGGTATACCAACATACCCGGACTCGGACAGGGGCCATTCGCACGGTTAACTACCAAAGGTTAGCTAAAGGGATCGCTTCTAACGAGGAACATTCAGCGATAGCCGAATCCCAATCTTCTAGCTCTATTGTAGCTCGTGAAGTCTCTGTTTATACAACAGGGAATCATGAAGATTTGGCTAAGAGAGTCGACAAACATCACGTCATGCTCCAAGCACAACAGGAGACGCTTCTCCAAGTGAAGGATATGTTGGCCCAGCTTCTGGCTGAAAAAGGCCACAAACCTGAATCTTCCCGAAGAACCATATCTAAGGGAAAACAAAAAGCGACTGAACATTCAGATCATGAAACTCACAATCTGGAATCCTCCTCTGAAAACGAGAAGGAAACAGAGAGAGAATCACACCCTCAGTCCACCAAAGTGGATGAGCTAGAGGCTCGTCTCAATGCAATTGCCAACAGGAGCGAGCTCCGCGAAGAAGGAGTGGTGCGGCCTTATCCTGCGGAATGGGATACGGCTCCCTACTCGCCAAAATTTAAGGCCCCAACTTTACAACCTTTCGATGGCACAGGATCACCGAATCAGCACATTTACTACTTCAAATCCCAAACTGGTGATGTAGTAGCAAATGACGCAATCTTGACCCGCTTGTTCATCGGCACTCTTAAAAGAGTTGCCTTTGAATGGTTTATGAAATTGCCCGCCGGATCTATCCAGAAGTGGGTAGACCTGAAAAGGCTATTCTTGGCCAGGTTCTTTGAGGACGACACGGAGGTCTCGGTCCCAACTCTTCTCGCCACCAAGCAAAAGAAGGGAGAGTCTATCAAGGCTTACGTGGAGAGATTTCGCAGCATGGCATTGCGATGCCCCTCAGGTATGACCCAATCAACCTTGGTTGAAACTTACAGGCACAACCTGCAAACTCAGCTCCTTGCCCAGATGGGGGTAGCGGAGTGTCGCTCCTGGAGACAGCTGGTGTTGCAAGGAGAACAAGCTGAAGAGATAGTGGCGTGAGTCAAAGCTGAAGAAGTGCCGCAACCCAAGCCGCAGCAGCAACGCAATCAGCAAAATGCCCAGCGGTCTAAGGGAAAGGAAACTCTAGCAGCCGACTATACGCGAGTGCCACCACCTACCAAGCAAGGCAAGGCGCCAAATCAACAGAGAGCGCCAAAGCAGTATTCGTTCAAGGAAGAGCACGTGGACACCTTGTTCCAACTACTTCGGAAGAACAACAAACTGCAGCTTCCCGAAATCAGGAAACCGGATGAGGCAGGAAAAGTTGATGATCCCAACTATTGCCGTTATCACAGGTTCCTGGGCTACCCTACCAGAAAATATTATGTCTTCAAAGACATCCTACAAAATCTGGTAAATGCAAACGTGCTCACTTTGAAGCCCGAACAGAAGACCGTGTCTACCAACTTGATAGCGTCCAATTCGGTGACTTCCCACCAGTGACCACTGCAAATGGCGTCGTTCCCATTCCTAAAGGAAAGATGCATATGAAGAACGCTGACTTGCACGGTCAGAAAGACAGGGGGTTGGTGCCTCTCACTACCCTAAAGGGAGAAATCATGTGGGTCCACCCTGATCTAGTGGGAGACCAACAGTGGACGAACACCTTGTCCAAGAAGAAAGGAGGCAAGGCTAAGACTTCTAACATGATTAGCCCCTCCGTTACTGAAAATGATGATCACCTCAAGCCTCTCACTGATTCAGAAGAAGAGAGGGTTGTCCTGGCAGCATACCCAGGAGACAACCCTGGCACGCGATCAGGGAAAGCCTACTTGAGGGATTATGGCCAGAATGCCCAAGAGGTGGAAAAGCAGCCCCAAGACGTTGGGGGTTCTGTATTAAAGAAGCCGGCCGATAAAGGCAAACAAAAAGAGGTCCGGTTTAACAAAAATCTGCACCAGGAACATAGAGAATCGAGCGCACCTTTCCAATTCGATGTCATGGCGCAGCTGGCCAACATACCAGCCAGGATAACGCTATATGAGCTCCTGAAACTGTCCAGCACTACCAAGGAAGCTCTGATAGAAGCTTTAAAGAATACAGAGAGCTTCATCACTCAAGTCATTCCGGTTCCCGAGGCTTCTGAAGAACAGACTTGTCGGCAATGTCTTCAAGCGGCAAGGAGCTTACCTTGCATATCCTTCACTCAAGAAGATATGCAAGTCAAACACAAGCATGACAGACCTCTGTACTACACAGGGTACATTGGGTCGTCAGAGATCAGCCGTGTTCAGGTCGACCCGGGCTCAGCGCTCAGCATCATGCCCTACAGGGTCATGCAGGTGTTAGGAATTCCTATGCATCGGCTGAACACCACCCAGACAACCATCTTTGGGTTTAATGCAAATAGCACTCTGCCCCTGGGGAAGATCAGACTTAGGTGTCAAATCGGAGATCTTAAGTCCGAAGTGACCTGTTATGTAATAGATGCGGACACGTCCTACAATCTCTTGTTAGGACGACCCTGGATACATGCGAACCGCATTGTCCCATCTACTCTGCATCAGGTCATGAAGTATGCTAACGACAAGGGGGAAGTCCGAACTCTGATTGTAGAAAAATACCCCTTCCGAGGAGTCAAGAATTTCCATACCGACTCCGTCTTCTACCTGGAATCCCAGGTGAAAGAAGATGTTGACAGCGGCAATGAAGCTGACATCAAACCAGATCCTGATAAAGATTGTCCTTGGGAATTAAATTTTGATGTAATGGGTCAGGGTGACAATAATAATGTACCGAGTGAGGGCGAGTGGTGCATTAATGAAGATTTTATTTTGGCATACTTGTCTGGTGTTCCCTCTAAAAATAAACAAATAGAGAATAATGCTAATGCAGGTACCAACCCATGGCACGTACTGTGCACAGAGGCATCCCTCGCGTTGCCAATCGAGTCATCCCTCGTTTCAGATGAAGAAATAGAGGATGCACAGAAGGCCTTCTTCAAAGTCCCATCCAAAAGGAAAGGGCAGAAGCCGATCTATTTCGGGAAGGTCAAACCCATACAACTCAAACGAGGAAGTTCGGAGGAAGATGATAGAGTTCCTCAATTCCATTATCACGAACCTAACTCCCTCCGGTTAATGAAACAAATGGGGTATGACTTTGACGAAAAGCAAGGTCTAAACTTCGGGAAGGGAAGGCGAACACCAATCCGAATGTCCCTAACCCCCGAAGGGAAACCCCCAGATTACTACCAAAAGACTAGAAGGGGTTTAGGATTTGTCATACCTCCCGCTATCTCAGAAAATGAGATAAGTAATTATCTACGTCAGGACCACTCATCCGGAACGTCTGCATACGAGTCCGATGTCAGTGTCAGACCTCTCTTTAAAAATCTGACCGTGAATATGGTTTCAACTGGTCACTCAGATGAACATGCAGGGGGTGATGAAGGGTTAATAGAATCAACCGATGACCCCTGGATCAAACGTCTTAACATCCTGTGGGATATGCGATTCGAACAACGCGAACCACCCACTGAAGATAAAGTGGTCCAGGTTAACATGGGAGACGAACACGACCCCAAACCAATTTTCATAAGCGAAAGCTTATCACCATCTGAGAAAGAAGATCTTGTATCTCTCATCCGAGAATATATAGATGTCTTTGCTTGGAATTATGAAGACATGCCCGGTCTTGACCCAAACGTGGCCACGCATCGTCTCAATATTGATCCGGATGCAAAACCCGTTAAACAACAACAACGTAGGTTTCGTCCAAAAATTATGGAATCAATCGAGTCTGAAGTGAAAAAGTTTATAGACTCGGGTTTTATCAGGGAAGAACAACACCCAGACTGGGTAGCCAACATTGTTCCAGTTCCCAAGAAAAACGGTAAGGTCCGTATATGCATCGATTTTCGTGACCTTAACGTAGCCTGTCCAAAAGACGAATTTCCACTTCCCATCACCGATGTCATGATTGACAACACCTGCGGGTACGAAAGGATGTCTTTCATAGATGGATTCTCCGGGTATAATCAAATCAAGATACACCCAGACGACGAGAAGCATACTGCATTCAGAACACCGCTGGGGGTGTATTGCTATACGGTGATGCCCTTCGGCCTAAAAAATACAGGTGCAACTTATCAACGTGCAATGAACGCTATCTTCCACCAACATCTGCGTAAGAAGATAGAGTGCTACGTTGATGACATAGCGGTGAAAAGTCAAAGTAAGGATGATCATCTTACAGACTTGAAGACAATGTTCGAAATCATGCGGACACATCAGCTGAAGATGAACCCTACAAAATCATTTCTCGGAGTATCAAGTGGAAAATTCCTGGGATTTATTGTCACATCCAAGGGAATTTCTCTGGATCCAGAAAAGGTGCGCGCCATCCAAGACATGCCACCGCCGAAGAATCTCAAAGAGCTCAGAGGTCTGCAAGGCAGATTGGCCTACATCTGGAGGTTCATATCTAACCTTTCGGGGCGCTGCCAACCTTTCTCAAAGCTCATGAAGAAAGGAGTATCCTTCGTTTGGGATAGGGAATGCCAAAAAGCATTTGAAGAGATCAAGAAATATCTCACCCAGCCACCTGTTCTCGTGGCCCCTATATCAGGAAAACCATTCCTGCTATATGTGAGGGCCATGAATCATTCGCTAGGAGCGCTGCTGGCCCAGAACGATGATCAAGGGTAAGAGCAAGCCATCTACTATTTAAGCAGGACCATGATGGGGGCCGAACACCGGTATAATCCGGTTGAAAAAGAATGTCTCGCTTTGGTATTTGCAGTTCAAAAAATACGACATTACCTAGTTGGACAAACGATTCACGTCATCTCTAAGGTGAATCCCTTGAGAGTATTGATGACGAAACCATCATCTCTGAATTCCCGACTCGCAAAGTGGGCCATTCTCTTGTCACAATACGACATGCAATTTATGCCCCAAAAGGCAGTCAAGGGTCAAGCATTGGCAGATTTCTTAGCCGATCACCCGGTGCCAGGGACATCTAGATTGTATGAAGAATTACCCGACGAAGTTGCCGAAGCTTGTGTCACTCAAGAATCTACACAAGTGTGGAAATTATTCTTCGACGGTGCGTCCAGAGCAAACCCTCATGGAGCAATTACCGCAGGAGTAGGGGTGGTGTTCGTCTCTACTAACAGTCACGTAATCCCAAGAGGATTTTTCCTAATCGAACCATGTACCAACAATGTAGCTGAATATAATGCTTTGCTACTAGGGATGCGACTCGCCGAAGAACTCAATATTCGGCATCTTGAGGCTTATGGTGACTCCCAGCTCATTGTAAATCAAGTCCGGGGGGAATACGAAGTACGTCATGAGGACCTGATCCCGTACTACTTTGCAGTGTTGAAGCAAGCTAAGAAGTTCGAGAGATTCTTTATTGAATACATCCCACGAGCCCAGAACGCTTACGCAGATGCTTTGGCTTCATTGGCAACTTCGCTGGCATTACCTCCAGGTACCGAAACGACGATCCCCGTCGCAGGGCGTGAACTATACTCCTCTAAGATTCCTAAGGAGGAAAGCTTAGACAAAACAATGATGGAAGAAGTCTGTACAACCTCTATAGAATTCGAGTCTAGAGATTGGTGATTTCCATATATTGATTATGTCCTATACGGAATTTTACCCGATGACCCTAAGGAAGCGGCCGCCATCAGACGAAAGGCCCTCCGATTCTATTAAGATGCAGTCTCTCAGACTCTGTATCGTAAATCCCATGACGGGGTTTTGCTTCGATGTCTTTCTCGAAAGGAAGCAAGGGAAGCCCTTAAAGAAGCCCACGACGGGATGTGCGGAGCTCATCAGCCCGGAGCTAAATTAGGAGATCGTCTCCGACGAATCGGCTATTATTGGCCGAAGATGTTTTCAGACACGGCTGATTACGCTAAACGTTGTCACGCGTGCCAAATTCATGGGGATTTTATCCATCAAGCACCTGGGAACTTACATCCCACATCTGCATCCTGGCCATTCGAAGAATGGGGTATGGATATCGTAGGACCAATTTCTCCTCCGACCTCCAAAGGGCACCGGTTCATTCTGGCCGTGACCGATTATTTCTCCAAATGGGCGGAGGCAATCCCGTTAAAAGAAGTCAAGACTTCCAACATGATCAAGTTCATCAAACACCATGTTGTCTACCGTTTTGGAGTCCCAAGACGGATAGTTCACGACAACGGGACACAATTCGTCAGTTTTGGGTTCCAAAGGTTTTGTGACAAATTCAGAATTCAGAGCATCGCATCTACAGCATATTATCCGCCAGCAAATGGTCTTGCAGAAGCTTTCAACAAAACCATAGTGAAGCTTCTCAAAAAGTTTGTTTCTAAGAGTCGGCGCGATTGGGATGAAAGGCTCGACGAATGTCTATGGGCTTACCGCACAACAGTGAGGACCTCTACGAGAGCTACACCATTCTCTCTGGTATACGGCTGTGAAGTCGTATTGCCACTCGAGATTCAGATTCCTTCTCTGAGAGTTGCAATTGCAACGGGCCTCACAGAAGAAGAGAAACATCAACGACGCCTGCAAGAACTTGAAGCCTTGGATGACAAAAGACTCCAAGCTCAGCAGCAGATCGAATTATATCAAGCCCGTATTTCCAAGGCCTACAACAAAAAGGTTAAGGAACGGACTTTCAAGAAAGGCGATTTGGTTTTGGTCAACAGGCGACCCATGGTGATGACACATAAAACCAAAGGGAAGTTTAATCCTAAGTGGGAAGGGCCCTTCATAATAGAATCAGTTTATTCGAATGGAGCCTATCACCTTATTAATCAAAAAGGAGACAGACTCATGATGCCAATCAATGGGAAATTCTTAAAGAGATATTTCCCATGAATCATGTAGCCCCCTAAACCCTAGCTAAATCAGGCTGGGGGTTACCAATTTATAGTGTAATTCTATTTGTATTTCGTCATGTTAACACTACACCTCTGACGATTGAAATTTTCTGGAATTATTTCAAGTTATAATAAAGAGAATTTTGTTTTCATATTGAGTTGATACTATATTTACAGCATTTGCATTACTGTTCATTGTCTTGAAATCATGTTTCAACAAAAGAGATGATGAAAACCAAAATGAAATCATTTCCATTCAATATTGTTAATTCTAATACAAAGATGAAAACAATTGAAAGGAAAATGATACAAATTTATTCCTCCACCAAAAATGGCGCAAATCCTAAGCATCGGGACTCATCAGTCTAAAAGACTTGAGCTTAGATTTCAGCGTTGATATATTCTCCTCGTGAGCCTTTCTGATTTCTTCAGTAATCTTGCTCTTGAGCTCCTCTTCATTAGGCGTTGTTTCTGCAAGTTCTCGCCGAAGCTTGTCGGCAGCAACGATTTCGTCGCAATAGCATTTGAAGAGTCCGTCGCAATAAGCAGCAAATCCTTTTAAAATTTCCACACCATCAGCTAGCCGAATGTTTATCTGAGGTGCTTCGATACCGGCGCGAGCAAACTCTGCTGCAGTATCCCGGAGACCCACAGCCAGGTTGCCCATGTCCCTCTGTACCTGGAGATGTTCCTCACGCAGGTGAGCAAGACGAGGTTTCGTTTTGGATAAATTCTTCTGAAGATCCTCTTGCTGTTGTGCTCTCGAAGCCTTGGCCTCAGAAATAGCCCGATCCACTTCTGGGCCTATGTCGTCACGTTGCAGCATGGAGAGGAATTCCAGCTCATATTCCAAGATGACGAGGCTCTCACGACAGTTCTCGGTCCATATTTTATCGCCCTGATGCTTGATCTTAGCCAAGCATTCCAGCAAATGAGGTTCAAAAACCTTGTAACTTACGTCTCCAAGACTAACAACGTCGATGGTTATTTGCATCCAACATTCTAGTTGTCCGATGAGCTCCCTCGGTGTTTCAGAGCTTGGGGGTGGAGCAGTCGGATAAACGAAGCAGTTCGCATAATCAGTGCGAGTAGAGGTGTGCAGGGCTTCAGATAAGAATTTTTTGATCAGCTTTGACGTGGAGCCTAAGATATCCTCTTCTTGCTCATCGATTGTCGCTTCAAGACTTGGAGGAGCGGTGGGAAGCGTAATATCCTCTCTGTTTTCAGGAGATGCAGCCCGTGCTGATCGTATCGCGTCTCCCATCAACTTGGTCTTCTTTGAATTTTTGTCTACGACAGGCAGTCATTTATGCACCCTCCTGTCATACTCGCCTTGTTCAACAGCAGAAAGTACCTTCTTACCCGATCTCAGAAGACGAGGTTCAAGAGCAGGCGCTTCTGGAATTGGCTTTTCTTCGGGAGAGTCAGCAATCGGTGTTTCCTCTTCAATCTCTATAGGAGTTTCTTCTTTGGGAGGCTCGATGGTGGACAAATTCCTAGGAGCTTCAACAGCCCCGGATGCTTCCTGTTCACAAGACAGGAATTCTTCTATCCCCGGCAAACGGGAACTCGAAGATCTACTCCTCGAACGATACAACTCTCGAATCTCACTTATGCAGGAAGCATAGACATCGTAGTCCGAGATTTGGGAGACCTCTTTAAACCAGTTGCGAAAATCTGCAACGGTAGAACAACCGGGCGACGAGTTAGGCAAAGTGAAGTTCGCGTGAGTTCCTCCCACTGAAAAGAAGTACCATGCGTGAGCTCCTTCATACAAATTCCCAATATGAGCCAATGCCGGGTTGGGATTGCCAACATAAAGCTGATCATATCCGAATTGCCTAGCGAATCGAGAAGGTACATAAGGCTCAATGAAGCACTTCTCCCGCAAGCGGTAGACCAGGTAGCCTAACCTGATCATAAGAAGCCAGTTGAATGTGCCCTCTTCCAAAGAAGGCGAGCCTTCAAAAAGCAAGTCTATGAAGAGAGCATTTTCTACATCAGCTCCGTCAAAGTCAGGAGAGCAACAGAAAATCCGATAACTATCTTCCCGAGATAGGAGTTGTCGAGCCCTGACTATGTAAGAATATGTCCACGTGGCCGACTCTAATCTCTGTACGAAGGGAATATAAGCGTCGTCGCCCTCGTATACTCCTGTCATCAGTGAGGGGCAGTGCAGTACAAACCAGGCCACCAAATACGTATATGGCATTGGTACACGAGGCGAGGGAGTTCTCCCAGCTTTCTTCTTGACAGTTGTAATTTCTGAAGCGCTGAGAAGTTCTGAGGTCAACATCCTCAGGCCATTTTGTATACAGCCGACCATAGCGGTTAGGAGACTCACAGGTCTTCCATGCGCTAATAAAGTAGCTGGGTACACAACCTCAGCTAATATAGCCTCAGCTGGTTTTGTCGGTACCACGCACCGCTTCAGCCAAATCATGAAGAAGCCCGCGAGAAGAGCCGCATCAGAAATAGGGACTGTGGCCTGGTGGTGGAAACTTTCGAACTCGATACCAGCCTCGAAATCATCTTCCATATGCTCTGTTGTGTAGGTAGCATTAGAAGCCTTAATCCGAGCTTTGGCCATCTTGGGAGAGATGGCTGCAACACGAGAGACGGTTGCCTCTTTTCGGTTTAAGTTCTGAAAGAGATACTCTGCCCACGTGGTATGCATGATGCCTCCCCCACGCGTCCCACAGACTTGAGCACATATGTGGAAGTGGCACATCAACTCCCAGAAAGTAGCATAAACTTCTGGGTGCGCCAACCTTACCTGAGAAAGCTCTTCGGTAGTGGGGATGAACTCTTCGTAGGGTGTTTTCCTAAGTGGTAATCCCGACACTGCTCGCATCTCATGAAGAGCAAAACCTAACTCTCCTGCAGGTGTGAAGAATGTGCAGCTATCAGGGTTATACTTCTCCAACATAGCGAAGAAGTTATGATAACTCTGCACGACACCCCGTCGAGTAGCTAACACGGGAATGGTGAGACCCGATTGAGTGAGTGATTCTTTAAGTTCATCAAGAACGAAGTCGATCATGCGGGTCCACCAACCTCCTTCTCCAGAACAGACCCATCCAGGGGACCTGAACGTTTGGGTAGAGAATTCACCCTGAGTTGCAAGGAATTGGCAAATAAAGAGGTTCGCTGGGCGTGGCATTTCCGGAATCTGGTCCTTCTTCTCAAATAAACCAGGTCTCAATCCCTTGAGCTGCCCTTCGATTTGTGTACGAGCTCGCCGACCAAATCCAAACGACACATTTTCCTTCTCTTTGACTATGTCGAAAGTCAGACTCCGACGGCGGCTTGCATTCAAAAAGTAAGAGAGGGGGTACATCCTCTTCATGTTCGGAAGGAAGAAGTAGCGATTATCAACTTTCCGCAACAGCTTCGAATCTTCTGCATGTATGAGGTGATCATCGATGGGTATTCGATCTCCGAATATGAACGCCGGTTTAGGAAACTGGGCATGACCAGCAGGGGTCTCCATGTCTAAGTCAGTGATCAAAATTCTAAGAGTAGAACATCGAGGGGACCTAATCATGACCGTTCTTTCCGAGTCGGCGAAAGTACAAAGCGGAATTATGTTGTGAAGGTTGAAAATTTCATTCGCATCAGGCCCGCCAATATACCCAAAATGATGATCTTGCAAAAGCGGCACGTTTGGTAGAAGCACTGCACAATCAAAAGCAGATGTTAGCAGCTATAAGTGAGCTATCGACATAAAGATAGAACCCAAAACATAA
>BQKN01000893.1:229805-251615 GCA_022839385.1 Asparagus kiusianus | reverse complement strand
GAGGGTCCTCTATGCCCACTGTGCCTCTCCCATGCTCTTGTACCTCTGCCCATACTCTATATCTCCCCCATACTCTTTCGAGCTCCCCTCCTCTAGTTGGATCCAGCAGGCAGCAGGGTACATCCATCTTCTTGTCTCTCTCTTGGCTATAAATAGAAGTGAGGTAGAGAGGAGAAATGGTGTGGGGAAAATCCAGAGTTAAGAAAAAAGAAAGAGTGGGAGTTTTGAGAGAATTTTCATGAGTGAAAATACAGTGAGAGAGAGAGATAGCTTGTAAGTTGTACAAGTGGAAGTTGGTATTCTCTTCATAGTGAAATCCCCCTCTTACCTCTTCCGTGGATGTAGGCAAGTTTGTCGAACCATGTAAATCTCGTGTCTGTATTGTCTTAATTGTGAGTTTGCCATTGCTTGTAGGTTTCCTCGATATTTCAGTCCTAGAACTTATGAGAGGAATAGTGTATATTTTACTTTGTTAAAATATTTCACTTTCTATTCTAGTTTTCTTTGAGAAACAAGAATATAGAGGTTGACTTGTGCTTTTGTGACAACAAAAGTCAAGGCTATCTCTCAGGTGATATCGCTTCCGCAGCGTAAGGGCGTGACTCTGCGCCCAACAATAATAATAAGAATAAATTCTTAGAGAACTAGAGACTAGTAGAGTACTACGAAATAAGAACATAAATGAGGATATTTAACAGAAAGCAAGATAAAATATGCTTGCATTATAATATTGAGAACTGTAGGTGTAAATTTTGATCTCCCGAAATAGATATTTTATTTGTATTGATAAGAATAGCTTATTACAAACTAATGAATCGAAATTACAACAGAAGCGGAGGGAAGGCCCTCCTTGTTTAACGTGGCGACTTTAGTAGCTATAGGACGCCTCGCTCGATTCTCACACCGAGTCTGCTTCCCTTGGACGATTCGATCGAGGTTGCTGGTAAGCTTCAGTACGTAGTAGAAGCTCGTGCTAGCCGAGTTCGAGTTTCCGAGTTCGATGGCGATCGGGGCCCGAAGCTAGGAAGAAGTGCTACAATGCAACAATCGTGCAAAGAGCTTGTCGTCAACTCCTTCGAGAGTTGAGAGCTGTGGTTCAGCTAACCGATCAATTAACTATGAGTTAATCGAACTTCTCCTCTTACTGAACTGGCTGAAACCCTTCTCCGTGGTCGGAAGAAGTTCTTAAATAGAGAAGAGGCCTGTGGCCACTCCTCGAATCATTGGATATGACCATGTATTGTTGGGAGATATCTTGCCGCTCACCTGTACCCTGAGCGGCCATTTGAAGGGGCTCAGAGTACTCTGCTCCTTCCCTTCACGTCGTGGGAAATGGGGAGAGCCATCCCTGTACATGGTATAACGGCTGCCAAGTACTCTAGTGAGTGTGGTGAGCTTGCCGTTTGCAGGCGAGTTTGGCCCTTGATTCGTGCGGGCGAGGCGAGTTTCATGCAGGCGAACTCGGCGACTGCATGGATTTGACCAACCTCTCGTACTGTGAACGGCTACTTGTTGGGTTCGGAGTACTGTGCTCCTTCCCTTCATGTCGTGGGAAGTGGGAAGGCCCATCCTTGTACGTGGTATAGCGGCTGCCAAGTACTCTGGCGAGTTTGGCGAGCTTGCCGTTTGCAGGTGAGTTTGGCCCTTGATTCGTACAGGCGAGGCGAGTTTCATGTAGGCGGACTCGATGACTGCATGGATTTGACCAACCCCTCATATTGTGAGCGGCTACTTGATGGGTTCGGAGTACTGTGCTCCTTCCCTTCACGTCGTGGGAAGTGGGAAGGCCCATCCCTGTACGTAGTATAGCAGCTACCAAGTACTCTGGCGAGTTTAGCGAGCTTGTCATTTATAGACGAATTCGCTCTTGACTCGTGCAGGCGAGGCGAGCTTCATGTAGGCGAATCTCGTGCTTTGTCTTCCAAGGTAATTTTTACCGTCTACAAGACCCCCTTCAAAGTTTTTAGATCTAAACCAACTCGCGTGTGGTCTGGAACACTTTGAATAAAGAAGTTCCTGATGAGTTAGGGCGAATTTGGCTTTCTTTAGGATTTTTAGCAAACCCTCAGCTATCAACGTGTTTGATTTACCTTTACCGATCACCGTTTGAATCGGGCTAGTCATACTATCCCCCTCAGTATGATGAGTTGTCGAGTAGTTTCTCTTAGGCTTAATGCTAAGATTTCTCAACCTTTAGCCGTTTGAGGCGTGGGTTTGAGTTAATCATAACGATTTTAACTAAACAACTGCTACCCGTGAGTGCGCCCGAAGGGTGCATCCATGAGCTGCATCGTTCAGTGAGTATGATTGCGTGAGTGAGACCATTCCCTCGATGGTCCGAGACTTAGATAAGTCGGACCACTCAAGATTCGCCCTCAGAGGAGAACTAGGCCCAACGAATGAGCTGTTTAGGCGAGGCCCATTTATGCTGGCGAGGCGAACTAAGCACTTTGCAAGCGAATTTCGCTTTGCAGGCGAGATTTGAAAATCTAAAGTGCGAGCTCACCATCTGTTCGCAGGCGAAATTCTTTCTTCAGGCGAAATTCGACTTGGTGGAAGGCGAGCCACGTGTTCGTCAGCAAAGCCTTGTGCTTTGTGCTTTCCGGCTAAGGCCGCGTGGATTCATCATGTCACATTAAATGTGATTTAACAAGGCGGCATCGCTTCTGCACGCCTCGCTCGATGACGGATCATGGCCATAGTTTTTGATCTCAATCGTTAGATCCGGCCGTGAATTTCGGTGTGGATTCCGGGTTTCGATTCGCTCGACCCGTTCCCTGTCTCGACGGTTGCTCTGTACCGTCGAAAAATGAACTGTTTGAGACCAATCTGAGCCGTTGATTTCAATCGTGGCCACGTTCCTCAACTACCCACACCTCATCCCTCGAGAGCGACCTAGGCCGTCGAATTCGATCATGGCTTCGCCTCTCAACCGCAAGCGTTTCGCCTTTAAATAGGCTTTGTCCCCTTCTTTTAGGGATTACTGTGCTCAAGAATTTCCGCTCGCTCAAACTTTTCAAAGAGAAAAGCTTAGGTTTCTTTCCTGATTTTCCGATATGGTGTCGAAGTCTAAGAAGTGCATTTCGAGGAGAAAGGGCCCGGGCGGTTTCTCTAGCGATGCTGCTGCTGGCGCGGCTGCTGGCGT
This sequence comes from Asparagus kiusianus, assembly GCA_022839385.1. Lineage (NCBI taxonomy): Eukaryota > Viridiplantae > Streptophyta > Magnoliopsida > Asparagales > Asparagaceae > Asparagus > Asparagus kiusianus. The sequence continues at coordinate 248,470 of BQKN01000893.1, read as the reverse complement.
CTCTGGAGTGCATTCAGGTAAGTCCAACAACTTCGCGTTGATGAATGACGCTGTTTGAGAATACGAGCACTGTTTGCTCGTCTTCTTCTACGGATTTTGCTATTCTTGGCAATTTTCATAATTTGGATGAATTTCCCCCTTTTCGGGTGGATTCGGCCCTGTTAGGCGAATCCAGTTTAGACAATCTTGTTTTTTATCAAGCGGATTCCGCTTTTGTCAGGCGGGCTTAGTCTCGCCAGGCGAGATCTGTTTGAAGAAATTCGCCTGCTCGGAAGACTAAGAAGTTTTTTGACCCCAATTGTTGTTTTCGTTCTCATCCTTTGACCCTGTTTTGCAGCCTCTTTTTCTGATGAAGCCCTTTCGAAGGGTGTTGCCATTGGTCTTGCCGGTGGCTCAGGCTTCATGGCGCATTCCCGATTCTCTCTTCTTGATCTAGTACCCGTTTTTACTGCTGACAAGCCGGCGGAGTTGGTCAAGAGAGTGGCTGATAGGCATCATCTCACGCTGCGTGAGCTGATTACTAATGCAGCGTTGACAGACGTGGCCAGGGCGGAGTTAAAAAAGCCCCAGTTCATGTTTGGTGATGCCGCGGCTGACCCTTCGGCTTTACTGCTCGGAGAGAGTAAATGGCTTTATGTCGTGGATGGGGTCCATTACTACCTTCCCAGTATGCCGAGGGGGTTTTCGATAGTCGACTTGCGGTCGCTCGCGGTCTCGAGATCGATGAACTAGGGTCTCACTCTTACCCAGGATGGGGTAGTTTGTGGTGTCTTCACAGGGTCGTTCGCTGGGTACGGGGTCGACAGCTCTTGTAAGCGCGTGGTTGCCTTGCGTCCTGGCTTGCTGAATAATGAATGGCCTGTGGGGGAGACGACTGTAGTGGCGGAGACCCACGCTCCTGATGGTGTGCGAGGGTCGTTCTGGACCTATGCTGGTTGCACGAATGCGCACTTCGAGTTGCCTACTAAAGATCGCGATCTTCATCATTCGCTCCTCTATTGTCGATGGTATAGAGGGGCCAGCGCGAACCCTGAGGGCTTCCGGTTTCAAAGCTCTTGTTAGGCGGAGCGCGGGCGTCGCCCAAGGGCAGCTACCCCCTCCTCAAGGAGAAAGGGTCGCAAGGCTGTGGAGGAGTGGTTTGGGGGTGCCTCTGAAGAGGAGGCCGAGGATCTTCATGCTGGCTTAGGGATTTCGAGGAATCCGTGGCTCGCGCTCCGTCCCCCCATCTTCCATTGGATCCCGTCGACGTGTCGGGAGGGTCAGATGAGTTGGCTCAGGAGAGTGAACGTCTAGAATCGGCCCGGTGAGCAATCACTGGGTGATTGGGGATGCCGCTCTTGGCTCCTAGCAGCTCTCTTCTTTCTTAGCGACAACGGGAGGCCGCGGTCGACAGTTCCAGGATAGAGGCGGTCAAGAGGGCCTGTCATGAGGAGGTGGCCGTAGCTATTGGAGCGGAGAGAGGCTAGGATGCGACCCCTGTGCCAATTCCCGGGGTGACCACTCCTATGGCCAGTGGTGTTGCGCGTGCTTCGCTTACTGCCTCAGGGACGGTTTCGGTAACTTCAGAGGTCGTTCCCTCGTCTGCTGTGCAGCAGGTGGTGGTCTCGACGACTCCCACCATTATGCCGAGAGGTAACCCTTAGTACCGTATCTCCAGGTGCAGGGTCGAATTAGTATTATCTAACGTTCGCGTTGACTCAATGCAGATATGATTGAGGAGGCGATCCATATTCCTTCCGATGAAGACGGGGGAGCCGGAGGTGAGGCGGAGCTCGGCGACCCAGGTGAGAACATGATCGAATATCGTCGAACCATCTCGGTTGAATCATCTATGGGTTCTTTTCAGATGTTACTGCTAATCCCCTTCTTGCATTTGCAGCTGCTATGGCCTCAGGTGGCGCTGGAAAAGAGTATTCTCCTACTTGGGCCGACCAGTCGGCTGAAGAGGGCAGCAAGACCGACAGCGAAGACGATGACTCGCCCTATGAGATGATGTCAAGCGACGAGGGACCATCCGACTCTGAAGGGGAGACCCACGCTCCTGATGAAACGCCGATCGTGATAGGGTCACCGACCCATGGGGTTTCTACCCAAGGGGAAGCAACTACCCGTATGGTGGTTGATCCCTCACCCCGTATCTCGACGACTGTTGAGGCCGCGCTCAGATTGGTGGTTGAGACCCCGATGGTGTCGGTTCACGCTCCAGCCTCGGTGATGTCTGTTACTACGCCCGCTACTGGTGCTATCAGTGCTTTGGCCTCGTCTTTGGTGATAGCATCAGTTTTTGATGAGGCTACCCTCTCTCCTTTGGCTCTCTCGCGCAAAAAGTTAGTGGACCGAACAATTGCCAGCCTCCAAGACACCCTTGCAGACATCATCAGGCTCGCATTGGAGGAAAGCTGCCCTTTTGAGGAATTCAAGGAAGCCCTGGAATATCATATGGGTTTTTTGATCAAGGCTCTGGGTCCTTCTGTCGCCAAACCATACTTCAAACGTCTGGAGAGGCAGAACAGATTGTCGGACAACTGCTTGCCCTTCGTGTTTCGAGCTCCGAGATCCTCTACCTTGCATCTGGTGAGGTCCAGATGACATTGAAGGAGCGTGATCGCAGAATGGAGGAGACAACGTCGTTGGAGGCGAAGCTGACACAAGAGCTGGAGCGAGCTATGGCTGAGAGCGAGCGGATGAGCTTGGTGCGTCAAGAGGTCGATTCTCGTGCTTCCCACCTATCTTTGGAGATAGCGGGGACCAAGCAGATGATTGCTAAGGCGCAAGTCTTATTGGCTACCCAGGAGAAGGCACGTGAACAGGTGACCGGGGAATTAGAGGCACTCGAGTCTCGACAGCAGCTGGTTGATGATACTATCAAGGAGAAGGACCAAGCCCTTAAGGCGGCGAGGCACACTGTCCAGGACTTGCTTTCGCGCTCTGAAGAGGATATTCATCGAGAGATCCTGAGGAGGCTTAAGCTCAAACGTGCTGCAGAGATCCGCGAGTTGGAGTCGCGGCTGAGAGATTTGTAATTTATTTTTGATTATTTTGTTGTACCTGACTCTCCCTTAATGAATGGAATTGTGTTTTCATCCCAGTCATTGCTCCTTTTATTCTGTGTGTGTGTATTCTATCACTGGTTAATGCAGGCGTTGTCAAGTCAGCCGTTGGTTGGTTCGTATCGGGTGACTCCTGGCCACCCTAAGTCCCTGTTGAAGGCGACTTTCAGTCTTAGGAGTTATTCCAGGCTTCGCTTGAATCCTAACTAGGTCGATCTTCAGGCGAACTTGAAGGTGGCTCGAACCTCTATCGTGGTTAAGTCTTAGTTAGGCAGATCAGCATAGTGCACGAGTATGAGCCTACGGGCGAACTCTGTATGTGCGATTTCGCCTGACGAATTTAATTCGTTGGCAGGCCTCATTCATTTTTTGGTGGGCTACACGTTCATCAATTAAGACGACGTTGGCGCGTCTTTTCCTGCTAAAGGCGGCGTAGTGGGGGCTCCCCGTTCTCCACGCCCGACTTGAACCGTTGACTAAAGATCATGTTGGAAACTGACACATCTCAACCGTTCGCACGAGATTCGGCATTATCTTGCCTTATCTGTGACGCAAATCGAACGGCGGGTATTTCCCCTGCCAAGTATTTAATGCCCTCCCTCTTTGAACCGAGGGATACCGTGGCTCTAGTTGTCTTTTCCGAAGAAAACATACGCTTCCTTTTGCTGTGTTTGTGATGGCGCCAAAGGTGAAGAAGACTGCTTCAAAGAAGGGCCAGGGTGTCTCCTCCTCTTTCGCCGCCAAAACCGCCACCGGCGAAGGTATTTTGGCGTCTAGGCCCTCGTCCGGTTAGATTGTGGGTTTATGAGCAAGGTGACATTCCCCGCTCTTAACCCTCTTTTTTTGTTTAGCTATCGTGCAGTTCGGGAAGGGGTGCCCGTCACTAGAGGGCGTGGGACCGAGCCCATACTCGTTTCTGACGATGAATCCGGGGGAGTCGCGGCTTCCCCCGCTTTGCAGCCTACTCCTCCACCTGGGGCGGAGCCTTGCCTTGATGTTCCTCCTATTGCAGCGCTTGCTCAGGGTCAAGAGCCCTTTCCCTCAGGCTCTCTACCTCTTCAGGCTCGTATCGAAGAGTTCGAAAATGCTGCGAAGCAGGTGATTTCCCTCGTCAGCCTTGGTCTCGGGGTCTATGCTGACTTCAAACAGTCCCTCCTGGATCGCATGGTCGATCTCAGGTGGTTGGGTTAGCCTCGTCTCGCCGTCCGTTGCAAGCAGCGGCTCCTCTATCTAGAGTCACGTCTGGCACACCTAGAGACTCTGCTGCAAGGAGGTCCCGTGGCTGATGTGGATCGCTTCTTATCTCAAGTTCGGCGTAGGGAGGCATGGGAACAGGAGGTTCGCTCGAGGGAAATGGCGGATCTGGAGTCCCATGTCGCCTTCTGGGTAGACCAACAGCGCTCGCTGGGGGAACGGATAGGCACTCTTACTTCCACTGTATCCCCTTTGAGGGCTGAGTTAGAGCTTGCGGAGACGACCCTAGGGGGCCTCCGATCTGAAAGCCAAAAAGTTGACAAAGCCGTCGAAGAGGCGACTCGGAACCTTGAGATGCTGCGGCAGAAAGATGTTGTCGCTGCATCTACCTTCGAGGGTCGGACTCAGAAGGAAGCTGAGGATAAAGCCCAGGAAGACCACGCGAGGGGGGTGGCCACGACTAAAGCGGAGCTCGCGTCCTTTAGCCTCCTGGACTAGGTTCTCCATGTTTGAACAGTGTTAAGACATTTGGTGTTAACGACTTGTAAAATCATAACTTTGTTCAAATGTACAGTCTTAAAACTGGATGAATGACATGCCCTTTTGATTTTCTAAATGTGTTTGTGCATGTTTTCCTTTTTGGTGTTGACGTTGCATTTTGGCCTCTTAGCTACACATGAATCCAAGCCTTAGGTGAATTCTAGCTACAGGCGAGCTTAGGCGAATTTGGGCCGTGGGTGAATTCGGGCTGCAGGCAGAGGCAAATCCGAATCGTAGGCGAGTTCTGACCGAAGGCAAACTCTGGGTACAAGCCAACTGAGCCGTATGCGAATAAAGTGAACCACGCGTCTGGTCGCGGCATCGCGTGCCTGCTAGTTAGACTGACATTGGTATGTCACTTCACATTGAAGGCGTCATAATGGTAATTCTCTGTCACCTGCGCCTGATTGGATCTTTGAACGGTGAACGTACGTTGCTCTCCTAGTTAAAGAGGTCACCATGCTCATCTTCTTTTCCTCATTTTTGATGGTGCCGCGCCCTAAAGCATCCGCTTCAAAGAACAAGACGAGCGATGTCTCTCCTGGCCACGATCCAGAGCCTAAGCTTTCGGATTCAGCTAATTTGCAGATCCTTATGGAGGGTCTGGAGGATGCTGTGAAGCGAGCGATCTCGGTCGTCGATCAGGGCTGTGGTGTCTTCGTCGACCTGAAGCAGGTCCTCTTAGATCGGGTTACTCGGATATGTTGTTTGGACGGCTACAGGCTCGCCATACGCTGTTCGATGAGGCTCATTGATCTTGAGTCGCTCATAAACAAGCTGGAGAATCTGCGGCAGGCGGATTTAGAGTACGAAGTGGAGTCCTTCTTGGTTTCGGCTCTTCGTCGTGAGGTGTGGTAGCGAGAGTGCCGAAGGCGGGACATAGAAGACAAAGAATCCTTTATCGCCCGTTTGGATCTCTGCCGACGTCTATTACAGCCCGAGATGGAGAGTACTGCTGGCTCGATCTTTTTGGACAGGACTCCGTACACTAAAGGGGAATCGATCCTGACAGGTCTGCGCGTTCAGATTGAGACCGTGCATGGTGTCCTTGCTAGGGAAAGACGCGGCCTTTTGTCGCTGTGCCAAGAAGACACTGCTGCTAATGCTTCTTTCGAGGTGAGGGTCCGGCGGGAGGCCGAAGACGAGGTTCGTACTTTGCACGAGGAAAGGATAGTCGCGGTTAGGTCCGAGCTCGCTTCCTTCAAGCTCCTAGAATAAGCTCGTAGGGTAGGAGTAGATCCAGGATGCTCTGTTCAATGTTTTGCTCCTCGAATGTAGTGTTATGACTCTCTTGATTACAAAGTAATAACTTTGTTCAAATGTACTGTCTAGAAACATCTAATGAACTTCGCACTTTCTCATTACACGCACTTCTTTTCATATTCCGTCGTGTCGATGTTCAGCGTCTTACTCATGCGATGGGCAGACTCAATTACAGGAGATATTGTGCCGGAGGTGAAACCCAAGCGATGGTGAGTCTGTGTTTGCAAGCGAAACTCAAATGCTTGCGAGTTTGGGCTGCAAGCGAAACTCAAACGTGGTGAGTTTGCGCTACATGCAAAACTAAGTGCTGCGAGTTTGTGTTACAGGCGAAAGTCAAACGCTGGTGAGTTTGTGCCACGCGTTCACTTGTGGACCCTACTGCTTGCCAGCTAGGGCAACGTGTGTGCGTCAATCCTTATTAATTGTGAAATGACGGGACGCTTCGCCTTCTGCACTCGATCCAAATGGTCGGTTTGGAGTCCCAAGAGCCGAGGCTTTTATGGGCCTCGAGCTCGAAGCGTCACTGCAGATCTGCACCGTTCGATCTACTTGAGGCCGCGAATCTCGACCGTCAAACTTTTTGGCTATATAATGTGCTCGCTGTCTCTTCGGTAGAGTTCTCGTGCTTAAGAAAATTCGACGGAAGAGAACTTCTACCAAATTTCCCTGATCAATGGCCTCTGACTTCGATTCCGGTGTCTTCGAGGGAGAGGGCGTTGGCTCTTCCTCTATTGCTGCCGGTGTTCATGTGATGCCGTCTTCCACTGCCAGTTCGACCCGAGGGTCTTCCACTTCGCACTATGGTCCGACGCTCGCCATCCTCTAAAAGTTGGAGGATGACCTACGTAGGACAGCCATCGTCATCAGCCAGGGTGTCGGGAGGTATCAGGACATGCTCCCCTTTGTGGGGGAGTGTCTTGAGGACCTCCGACGCGCAGGCGGTCCCCAGCTCGCCCGGCGATGGGAGTGGGAGCTTCAGCACTTGGAGGGGCTAATGTACCGCCTGGAGGAGCTGGTGCAGGCCGACCCTGAACCGGCGCCTCTTGACATGAGCATCATGTTTGAGCGCGAAGCCTCAGCGTGGCGTATTCAGAAACGGGAGGCTCTGCTCAGACGCCTGCATAGGCGACATCGTGCCATACTGGCGAAGATGGAAGAGAGGGTGCAGGCTAGGCGCGAGGCGGAGCTGGCGGATGTTAAGGTCGAGATCGCCGCTTTCAGCCTGCTGAAGTTGATGTAGCGTGTCTTTCTTGTTGTTAGACACTGTTTGTAGTTTTGCTGATGCTCGATGCACTGTAGTTTAAAATTTTGTCCCTAAATTTGGCCTGGAATGACCCTTTATGCTTTTGTTTCTTTACTGCTTTGCATGCACAGTCTCTCCTTTATTTTCTGTGTTGATCTATGCTTAGGACTATTGGTTAATCCCTGATAGCCATTGTGTTGGACTCGCCTGCGCTGCTTGTCGCCTAAGTCGAGTCACTAATACAATTTTTCGTAGCGTGATGAGCCTTCGACGAGTCTGTCTCGGACTTAGTTGCTAAGACCCGCTTCTGCTTTTGGTTGTTCGCAGCGTGGGGTCGGGTTAACCCCGACTTTCGCGTTGTAGCTTAGGCGAGCCCGAGGGGGTAACACTTAGCTTAGAACAACGAGCGGTTGCTTGTGTAGACGACCAGCTTAAGACCCCAACAATGACTTTCTATCTGGTAAGTTATTATTTGAGGGGGTGGTTGGGGCATGTCGCCTGATAAGCCGCCTGGCGATCATCGCTGTCCCCGAGAACGATGACGTAAATGATAATCGAATCATTCAGGGATGTAGGAATGTGACGATTGATTGCTGTAGGAGCCGTCGCATGGTACCCATCGGTTATTCTAAGAGAATATTAGGATACCCAGAATAGGTCAGCTAGTTCAGGGATGTAGGAGTGTGACTATTGACCGAAGTAGCAACACGTCGCATAGTAGGTTACTACTTAGACCGTGTTACTCGTGGGAATAACGGGGCCGACCATCAGAGGTGATCATTAACATGATAGAATTTCGTTGCGATCGGAGCAACTATGAGGACTCATCATCCTATTTAGAGGGGACTGATAAGTTGATTTTGTCAGAGGTGAGAGTTAACATGACAGGATTGTTTGCCACGATGTGAGCGACTTTGTGGGCTCACCATCCAATTAGAGAGGATGGGTAAGTTGATTTTGTCAGAGGTGAGGGTTAACATGACAGGATTGTTTGCCGCGATGTGAGTGACTTTGTGGGCTCACCATCCTATTAGAGAGGATTTGTAAGTTGATTTTGTCAGAGGTGAGGGTTAACATGACAGTGTTTTGATCCTAATCTGTAAGAAGGTTGGACCAAATGGCGGTCTAGGTCACAATTAAGAACACTGTTTGTAGTGTCTCGTATAGGGTTTCCCGTCGGAGTATATAAAGTAGGAACAATTTAGCCTAATGTACTAGTTGGAGGGAGTGAGGACCAGTTTAGACTCATGCACTCGTGGGAGTTTGTGAGAACCAGTTTAGACTCATGCACTCGCGGGAGTTGGTGAGAGCCAGTTTAGACTCCTACACTCGTGGGAGTTTGTGAGAACCTGTTTAGACTCATGCACTCGCGGGAGTTTGTGAGAGGCACTAAGGGTAGTACTTCTTCAAGAACTTGCTGTTGATAGGCGTCATGATCTTGTCACCATTTGATTTGACGAGACGATAAGCTCCATTCAAATAGACTATTTCTACTACGAACGGTCCTTCCCATTTGGGTTAAAATTTACCCTTCTTCTTGGAAGTGAGAATCATCGATCGTCGGACGGCGAGCACCAATTCTCCCTTCTTAAAGGATCGACGACTTTCTTGTCGAAAGCCTTAGCCATTCGGGCTTGGTAGAACTCAATGTGTTGTTGAGCTTCAAGCTGTCTGTCATCCAACGCTTCAAGTTCCGCGAGGCGTCGTTGATGATTGTCTTCGGTCGTCATCCTTGTAGCTAGGGTGACACGGAGGGATAGAATTTGAATCTCTAATGGTAGCACGGCCTCACAACCATATACCAACGAGTAAGGCGTGTTGTCGGTCGGTGTACGAACCGTTGTGCGATACGCCCATAAGCTCTCGCCCAGCTTCTCGTTCCAATCGCGCTTGCTGTTGGAAGTCGGTTTGGTTAAGATCTTAATGATTATTTTGTTAAAAGCCTCGGCCAAGCCATTCGCCGAAGGGTTGTAGGCTGTAGAGGAGAGGTTCTGTATCCGGAACTTATCACAAAACCGGGTGAACGCATGACTAATGAATTGTGTGCCGTTGTCATGGATGTCGAGGTAGGCCGTATCAATATATGACATGATGTTTGATGAATTTAATCACGTCATTGGTCTTGACCTCTCTTAAAGGGATGGTTTCGGCCCATTTAGAGAAGTAGTCGGTGATCACGAGGATGAAGCGATTATCTCTCGCCGATGGCGGGGATATTGGTCTGACGATGTCCATCCCCCATGCTTCGAAGGGCTATAACGCTGTTGTCGGGTGTAGGCCTTCAGGAGGTTGATGCAGGTAGTTGGCATGGATTTGGCATGCGTGGCAACACTTTGCGTAAGCGACCGCGTCGCTAACCATCCCAGGCCAAAAATAGCCTATTCTCAGTAATCGATCCCAAAGCTTGGGTCCAGGCTAGTGAGCTCCGCAAGTGCCATCATGGGCTTCGCGCAGGGCCTCTTGTACTTTTGTCTTTGAAAGACATCGAAGTAACAAGCCGTCATACGACCTTCGATACAACGTCTTCGTGGTCGAATCGTAGTAGAACCTTGAGGCACGCCGGCGGACAGACTCTCGCTCTCTAGTGTCTTCGGGCAGCATGCCGTACAGGACGTAATCGATGATTGGGAGATGCCAATCTTTCGGGTCGGGTTGGTCCAAAACTTGGCGAGCGGCGTTCACTTTTAGAATGTCTTTTGGTCGAAAGAGTCTTCAGCTCGCCACAGTGACCCATTGAGTCGTTTCTAGTGGCTGGGCCAAGTTAGCCACCAGAGATGCGAGGGTGTCCGCGTGCGTGTTCTTGGAACGGAGCACATGCTCGATGCAGAAGCTTTTGAATGACTCCACTAACTTGGTGGCTGCTTTGTGAAGTGGGATAAGGTCATCATTTCTGACTTCGTATTCCCCTGTCATTTGCTTGACAATGAGCTGGGAGTCGTCGTAAGCCTCGAGGTGCTTTATCTCTAACTCTCTTGCCAACTCGAGTCCAATGAGTAGCGTATTGTATTCAGCCACGTTGTTAGTGCATGGCTCCGTTAGGGAAAAAACACGGGGTAGTATGTGGTTATGTGGGAAAGTGAGGACCACCCCCACTAATGCAACGATAGATCCGCTTGTGTCGACGCGAGATGTGCCGTCAAAGAACATCCACCAGGCTTCCGCCGGGGAGGTCGTGTTGACTTCGGGGGGTTCATCTGGCAAATCATGGAAAATGTCAGTTTTCGCGCTTAACGGATGACTAGTCATGAGATCACAGATAGCCTGTCCTTTGACTGACTTCTGTGGCATGAAGTGAATGTCGTATTAAGACAGCATGAGTGCCCATCTAGCCAAACGCTAGTTTAAGGCTGCGGGCTGCGTCATGAAGACTCGGATGGGGTTCATTCGGGAAATGACATGGATGGTTTGGCCGACTAGGTAGTGTTGCATATTTTGGATGGCAAATACTAAGGCTAAACACTCCTTTTCAACCATAAGGTATCGCTATTCAACACCCTGTAGGGTTCTACTAAGGTAATAGATGCCCTGCTCGTGGCCAGCATCATCATTTTGTGCCAAGAGAGCACCCAGGGAATGCTCCATAGCCCGTATGTAGATGAGGAATGACTTTCCCGAGATTGGAGCCGCAAGTATGGGTAGGTTCGAGAGATAAGCTTTGATCTCCTCAAAGGCCCGTTGGTAAGGCTCGTCCCACACGAAGGAAATACCATTCTTCATCAGTTTGGAGAAGGATCGACACTTACCCGAAAGATTTAAAATGAACCTCCGGATGTAAGTCAATCGTCCCTGAAGGCCCCTCAGTTCCTTAAGATTTCGGGGCAGCTGGAGCTCCTGAATAGCTCGTACCTTGTCTGGGTCAATTCGGATTCCTTTTGTCGTTACCACGAACCCGAGGAATTTACCGCTAGATATCCCTAAGAATGACTTCGTAGGATTCATCTTGAGTTAGTGAGTCCTTATGAGTTCAAACATCACCCTCAAGTCTTGGAGATGATCATCTTTACTGCGACTTTTCACGACCAAGTCGTCCACATAACACTCGACCGTCTTTCTCAGGTGATCTCGAAAGATCATGCTCATGACGCGTTGGTAGGTTGTGCCTGTATTTTTGAGTCCGAATGGCATGACCGTGTAGCAGTATACCCCCATGGGAGTCCTGAATGAAGTGTATTTTTCGTCCTCGGGGTGCATTTTGATTTGATTGTACCCTGAGAATCCATCCATGAAGGACATCCTCTCAAACTCGTACGTGTTATCAATGATGACATCCGTGATGGGCAAAGAAAACTCGTCTTTTGGGCAAGCAGTATTAAGATCCCTGAAGTAAATGTATATGCGAATCTTACCATTCTTCTTCAGGACTGGAACAATATTAGCTACCTAGTCGGGGTGTTGTTCCTCTCTGATGAAGTCGGATTCGAACAGTTTCTTCACTTCGGCCTCGATTGCCTCGATGATTTGTGGACGAAACCGCCTCTGCTGTTGTTTGACTGGTCTGGCGTCTGAGCCGATGTTGAGGCGATGCATGGCGACCCGTGGATCGAGGTCAGGCATGTCCTCATAATTCCATACGAAGACATCAATGTATTCCCGTATGAGGGCAATGAGATCTTCCTTCTGTTGGGGAGGTAGACTATCACTGATGAATATGGGCTTGGGATTAGTCTCATCGCCCATGTTCACTTGGAGGATTTCGTCTTCGGTCGGTGGTTCACGTTGCTCAAAGCGACTATTCCACTAAGCGTTGACGTGGTGGTCTCATGTCTCATCATAAATTGGGACCTATCCGTCCCCTACCATTTTAGCAGGATCAATCGTAGCCATGTTGACTGTAAGGTTGTCGAACAAGTACCCTATGCTAACGTCTGAGTCCCATGCCGAGGTTGTCGACGATCGATCCCCCGAACACGCGTAGTCGGAGTCCTCGTTGTAATAACAGAACAAATCGGATGAGGAAGAGGAGTAGCCCAAACCTCTCTGAGTCCTGTTGAAGTAATTTAAGGGTTTTCCTTTAGGCACATAAGCAGGTCGGATGACCGTCTTTCGCTCCCGGCTTAATTCAGGCCCTCTAGGTGAGTGAGGTCGTACCCCATGTTGCTCATCATGCGCTTCACGATTTGACTGTACTGCAAAAACTGAGGCGCGGGGTCTTCATCTTCAGACTCGTCTCATAACGTGCGCAAAGGGTGATCGATTCGTCCGAAGATAACATCTTTTTGATAGTTATCTTGGGCCGGCACGACGAGTACGGCTCGTGAAGACTCGATTGGTTGTCTCTTCACGACATACGACGAGCGTATAGGAAAGTGTAGGGAATGGTTGTTATAGAGCTTCGACATTAGGTCGTTAGGCGCATCATCCTCGGACGTTGAGTAAGACGACAAATAAGCAAAGTTAAACTTCTAATTCAAGATAATCTCCTCCGTCTGAACAGCGTTGGTTACATTGTGACTTTCGCAACCGATTACAATTGATTCAAAATCGTTCAGGACCAGGCCGTCGCCGTACTCAGGCTCGCTATCCGCCTCATTACCGCTCTCGAGCTCCTCAATCGAGGGTTCGTCGGGGTCCTGGTAGAGCAGAGAGTCTGTGAAGTAGTTTTTAACATCATTGAAGGGTTGCTTGTCGGCTACTACTGTTTTCACCCGCTCGTAATCATCCACATACTTTAAGCATTGGTGTAGCATGGACGGGACTATCCGGTTACTATGGATCCACGAACGTCCTAAGAGCACGTTGTAGGATGGCTCGACATCGATGACGTAGCAGGTCACCTCTGTCTTCATGTCGCCTATTAGGCACTTCAGATGGATCTTGCCGAGCGACCGAGTCCCAGTGGCATTGAAGCCAAAAATAGTCGTGGTAGTCGTGGATAGACGTTTCGGGGGTATCCTCAGGTGTTTAGTCAACTTTAGGGGTACGATGCTTAGTACAGACCCCGGGTCGACTTGAATTCGATCCACTTTCGACGAACCGACATACCCCGTGAAGTACAGTGGTTGATCATGAGACGTGCTTTTGATAAGCATGTCCTCAGGAGTGAATGTGATGTAAGGGACTCGCCTCCCGGTGGTTTGGCAGCATATCACACATTCTTGTTTCGTGTCTTCTTCCCTCAAGAAGTGGGTGGTGAAGACTTCCGAATTGGCCAATGTTTCTTGTAGGGCTTCCCGAGTAGGCCTGGATAGCCGCAGGAGGTCATACATGGTAATTCACGCGGGGATGCTCTTCAGCTACGCCAGCAGGTTGAATCGGAAAGGCTGATTGCTCGAGCTCGGTCTGTCTGACTCCGGAGGGGTTGCTACCGCTGGCTTTGTGGGAGGTCTTGCCGCATTTTCCCCCTCGTAGTGTATTCTTTGGCGAATTCTTTTCCTGCTCGAGTAGCAAGGGTGGCAGTTTCCTCATCGGAGTCAGTGAGGGTAGGTACTGTAGTCTAGTCTCCATCCGACATAACGGAGACGACATTGCAAGGTTTGCCTTTGGCCTTCCTTGAGGGTTTTACAATCCACTGTTCGTCGCTGAGGAGGTTTGGATGGACCCACATCACCTGACCCGACGACAAGGTCTGAGGTACTAAACCTTTCCCTCGTTGGCTGTGAGGATCGTCGTTGGTGATTTTTAGGACCGCTTTGGGGATAGGAGTTACCCCGCCGGAGCCTGAACCTCCGGGAGATCTGTCCTAAAGCTTAGGGTGATCATATTTGTGGTCACCTACTTTTGTACCTTTTCCTTCTTTAGGACTCCTGCATGATAGAGGGCCTGGAGCTTGTCCTTGAGGATGTAGCACTTAGAGGTGTGGTGACCAAGAAACCGGTGATACGCACAGTAACCCGGGTCGCTGGTCTTGTTCGCCTCCTCAGGCTTCGTGACCTCTGGTAGTTTGATTCGATTGCTCTTTAAGAGTGTGTCAAATGTTGCCACCACTTAGTCCTCTCTGAAGTAGTATTACTTTGGAGGGCGTCGCTCGAACTGCCTGGGCTTTGGCCTTTGGGCCGTTTTGGGCGCCGTTGCAGCATCGACGGTCATGATCTCTTTTCCTCTTGTTCGAGAGGGATTCTTTGGAACGGTCGGCTCCACGACTCCCTTCTTGGGGTGAGGCTCTTCGGCCTCTAGCCTTTTGATCATGTTTTCCACCTGCTCGTCCTGACGGACAAGTTCTTTCTAGGTCCGGGTTTCCATCGCGCCGACCTTGGACAGAATGTGGATTGAGAGATTATTGCGTCATATTTCGATCAGCGTGGATTTGGAAACTTGGTCACGACAGTGGATCAATCGGTTCCTGAATCTCTTTACGAAGTCGTTGACCGACTCCGACTTTCGCTGTTTTTTGGCGAGGAGGGTGGCTATTGACACCTCCGTGTCATCGTCGAAGAAACGGGCTAAGAAGAGCCTTTCCACGTCAGCCCATGACTTGATAGAGCCGGGTTCTAACTTGCGGAACCATTCAAACGCTACCCCCTTAAGGGTGCCTATGAACAACCGAGTGAGAATGACGTCATTCCTCGTAAGGAACCCGGTCTACGTCATAAAATAGTAGATGTGCTGTGAGGGCGAGCCCTTGCCATCGAAATGTACCAAGCTAATCGACTTGAACTTCGTTGGGTATGAGATTGTATCCCACTCGACAGGATATGGTCGGACTACCCCCAGCTTGTTCATGTTTTGCTAGAGTTTTAAAGCGTTGAGCTGGCTTTGGAACTCATCAAACCTCTTGTCGCGGGCGCTACCCCTAGTGTGCGACGTCCCTAGTGACATTTTGGAAGAGTAGTCGGACTGTGGGCCAACATTATCCTCCGTTTTAGTCGTTAGATGAAGAGGAGGCACCCACTCCTTACTCCCTGCTGGCCGCGGTAGGGTACATTGGGCTCTCTTCTTCTTATTCTTCTTCTTCAGAAGCTGTTCCAACATTTCCCTTAAGGAGTCGATAGTTGCCGGTTGCTCTTCGAACTTCTTAGCCACCGTCTGCTCATTCGGGGCGTCGGTCACATGTACCCTTGCCAGTGCGTCCTGACTTGAGTGCGATGTTTGGGATGTGGCAGCCGCTGAGCCAGCTTCGTCTTCATCGTTAGAGGGAGGTGCTAAAGTCGAGTAATCGAACCCAATGCTCACCCTTGTGCGACTGCGGGTACGTTGGTATATACCATCTTGTCCACGTCAAACAAGCGGGGGATTAGGCCCAGGAAGGAGTCTGAATCTGGAGAACCAGAAAGCACGGCCTTACCCTTGTACGTCATATTGATTGTAGCAGACGGGAGCTCTAGATCATCAACGGCGAGTCTCCTCCCGCGGCGCTGCCTCCGACTTGAAGATCTCGGCTTGGAGGGCCATTGAGCAAGTCTTTTGAATACCGAGGGCCTCGCTGTTTCTACACACTGGCAGTCAGTGAGTACTACCTGGATGAGTCTCTCGCAATGACATTGCGGACTCACCTTTTGCATAGTGCGTTTGCGAGTTAGGTACCCTCGGAGATCCTCTGCGGGCAGTTGGTGACAGCCGCCAGGGCTAGAGGGTTCAGGTAGATGACTGCATGATCGGGGTTTAGATGAACCCTCTTGTGCACTTCGTGAAGGGTGTTTAGGTGTTGGAGTTGGGTGGGTTCGCCTTGACAGGCGAGTGAGTTTGCGCCTATTGGCGGACCTCGTCTACTCTCCCATGCGGGCGGATTTGGGATGTCTCGCCTAATGCTTTGCCTTTATTGGGAAGGCTTATTTGGCCATGATGCCCGTCCGCCAAGCGAAGTTGACGTGGCTCTCTCAATGTTGGCCGTCCATCTGTTTGAGCAGGCTCGTCTGAGTTGGGTGGTCTGTTCGCTTCAGGGATGTCACCTGAGAAGCAAAATCTGCCTGTCGTGGTGATCCTACCTGGATTGTTGGATTCGACAGAACATGAGATGCTTTGGTCAGGGCGGATCCCGCCTGAGCGCGCGAGTACACCTGATTTGGTGATCTCCTCAGCCTTGGGAGGGTCGAGTCTCCGCCTCGCCTCACTCAGACCTAAATAATACCTCAGGCCATCAAACGAGACGAAGGTTTGAGCCTTCTGCCGGGCGAGGACCTGTCGTCGTCGCTGCTAGGCTCTTCTTGAAAGAGGGGCGTCTGGGCGGATAATGTTGACCTGGTTCGTACCAGAGTGAACCTCCGCTTCCTCTTGGGCTAAGATTTGTGAGGGTCATTTGGCGACCCATTCGGTGATATTCCGCCTAGTGTTGCCGGCCCTTGTTTTGGCCGTGATCGATTTTGGGGAAGTTTGACTCCTTGCCATGACTCGGTGGCGTTTGCAGGATGCATCGCCACCAGAGGAGGAGGAGGACAAGTACTCTTCGTACTTGGCTTGATCAAACTCGATTTTTAGGGACTCTACTGTTGTCCCGACAGGAACCTCGTCGAATTGAGCTACCACCATTTCGGTTGAAGAAATAGTTTTTCCCACTGTGATCGCCATCTTCTGTCGGTATAAATTTTGATCTCCCGAAACAGGGATTTCGTTTGTATTGATAAGAATAGCTTATTACAAACTAATGAATCGAAATTACAACAGAAGCGGAGGGAAGGTCCTCCTTGTTTAACGTGGGGAATTTGGTAGCTATAGGACGCCTCGCTCGATTCTCACACCGAGTTTGCTTCCCTTGGACGATTCGACCGAGGTTGCTGGAGAGCTTCAGTACTCAGTAGAAGCTCATGCTAGCTGAGTTTGAGTTTCTGAGTTCGATGGCGATCGGGGCTCGAAGCTAGGAAGAAGTGCTACAATGCAACGATCGTGCAAAGAGCTTGTCGTCAACTCCTTCGAGAGGTGAGAGTTGTGGTTCAGCTAACCGATCAATTAACTATGAGTTAATCGAACTTCTGCTCTTGCTGAACTGGCTGAACCCCTTCTCCATGGCCGGAAGAAGTTCTTAAATAGAGAAGAGACCCGTGGCCACTCCTCGAATCATGGGATTCGACCATGTATTGTTGGGAGATATCTTGCCACTCACCTGTACCCTGAGCGGCCATTTGGGGGGCTTAGAGTACTATGCTCCTTCCCTTCACGTCGTGTAAAATAGGGAGAGCCATCCCTGTACATGGTATAATGGCTGCCAAGTACTTTGGTGAATGTGGTGAGCTTGCCGTTTGCAGGCAAGTTTGACCCTTGATTCGTGCGGGCGAGGCGAGTTTCATGAAGGCGGACTCGGCGACTGTATGGATTTGACCAACCCTTCGTCCTATGAGCGGCTACTTGATGGGTTCGGAGTACTGTGCTTCTTCCCTTCACGTCATGGGAAGTGGGAAGGCCCATCCCTGTATGTGGTGTAGCGGCTGCCAAGTACTCTGGCGAGTTTGGCGAGCTTGCCGTTTGCAGGCGAGTTTGGCCCTTGATTCGTGCGGGCGAGGCGAGTTTCATGTAGGCGGACTCGGCGACTACATGGATTTGACCAACCCCTCGTACTGTGAGCGGCTACTTGATGGGTTCGGAGTACTGTGCTCCTTCCCTTCACATCGTGGGAAGTGGGAAGGCCTATCCCTATACGTGGTATAGCGGCTGCCAAGTACTCTGGCGAGTTTGGCGAGCTTGCCGTTTACAAGCGAATTCTCTCTTGACTCGTGCAGGCGAGGCGAACTTCATGCAGGCGAATCTCGTGCTTCGTCTTCCAAGGTAATTTTTACCATCTACAAGAACGAATTCAACAAAAAGCAAGACAATATGCTTGTCTAAATTGAACTATGGAGTTGAAATCCCTATCTGTTCCTTCTCATTGAGTACCTGATTCTCCTCTCAATTTGTCAATCTCCCCTTCTCTCTCTCTCTCCTCTCTCTCAATTATGTTTCCCATGAGATTCTCTCTTCCCATGAGATTGTGGAGTAAGAAATTTGGATTAGTGAGTGATTAGTATTAATAGAGAGGGATTAGTGGATTTGGAGGTGAGTGATCAGGTTAGGTCCGAAACAAAATCTTGTAAAGTTTCCTCTTTGCTTTAATTTGTGTCCTTGAGACCTCCCTTAGTGTTGCCTTTGGTGCCTTGAGTTTTGCTTTAAAGCTTTGTTGACCTTCTTGTTTTGATGATGATATACAAACAATTTACTTCTAATATTGTTTGTCTAGTGTTTGTGTTTTTGTATCAATTGTAGATATACAACATGTTAGAGGATGGATAGATTGCGCCATAACGATCATATCAAATGGAGATTGGCGGAATAGTGGTTGAAGCCTACGCAATTCAAAGTTAAAGATTTAAGTTCAAGCTTCATTCGTAAGTTTTCTAAGAAGAGCTTATTGAAGATCAAGATCATAGCTTGGGTAAATAGCATAGGAGTTTTATATTATGTGTGTTAGTCCTTTAAGCTCAATCGTATATACACACATATTATATTGGTTTCCTTATATATATATATATATA
>BQKN01000893.1:188109-229405 GCA_022839385.1 Asparagus kiusianus | reverse complement strand
TACATACATGTTTTTGTTTCCAAGTTTATATAAATATGAAATTACATCTTTCATATTTATTGTTTTGGTTTTTTAAGTTTAAATATGAAACAATTGAATATAATTGGAAAATATATTTTTGTTTCATGTTTATATGCTTACATATGATTTCATCAATATCAATTTTATTTAGTTCAATGAAATCATATTTATTGTTTTGAAAGTTTGCAAAACAAGTATTTTTATGAAAATATTTTTTTCTTGGTTTATAGACTTAACAATAATCATATACATCTTTTATTAAGTCTATAAAATTATTTTGTAAAGTTTCAAAACATGGCTTAGCCAAAATGTCAAAATTCATATGTCTACATTTTTATGTTTTAGACTATTTTGCAAAATGATGATATTTTACATTTAGAAAGTCCTTTTTGAAAACTAGTTTTTGTAGCATGTTTATTATCATGTCTATAATCATTTCTCAAAGTGTTATATTTTTATGAATTTATTTGATATTTTTAAACCCAGTTTAAAGTGGAGCTTTTCTGTGCATTTCAGATCTGTGCATGTTTAGTCGACTCATTAGTCGACTCATGAGTCGACTCACGAAGTGCAGCGGAGTTGTGATTTTTCTTCTGCTGAGTCGACTCATATAAGCCGACTCATTAGTCGACTCATAAGTTGACTTATGAAAGAGCCATTGCATAGTGACGGCTAGTTTCCAACAGTGTTTTCTAAGGGCTTTTTTTATCTTTTTAGTTGGGTTTTGGCTGAGGTTTTGGGTGGCTATATATACCCCCTTTCTCTCATCCTTCATACATCCTAAGAGAATGTTTTAAACAAGTTTAACAAGGGTTTAAAGTTTGTTTTAGTTTATTTAAAAGAGTGTTTAAGAGTTTTGTTTGTGAAGAGAATTTCACAAGAGCAAGTGGAGATCATCCTTGGTGTTTGAGCATTCACTCTTCTCCCTCTCTCTTGTTATCTATAGAGAAGTTTTCCTAAACTCAATCTAGCTTTACATTTATATTGTTTAATTACAATTTTATTAAGCTAGTGTTTATATTGAGTTTAGTTGATTTTATTTACTCTTTGTTTACATACACAACAATTGAGCTTATTGTATTTGCATACATTGTATAATTGAGTTGTAGGATTATAAGACTTAGAGTGTGAGCTTACATTGTATTCTCATCCATTATAGAGAACAAACACTTTGTTACTGTGCCTAATTATGTAGATCACTTTGTATTACACTTGTACACCGAGAGGAGTGTGTGGTGAGGACGGAGTCGATACCAAGAGGAGTGGCGTCGGTGGCCTAGTGAGAGGTGTTAATTCTGAGCACTTGAGGGAGTCGATATGTGAGGACCAACACTTGAGGTTGTAGCTTGTGTATCTACATTATGAGGATTTGTGAGAGTTATCAGTTGACTTGATAACCGAGTGTGTAGAGTTTTCGGTTAGATAGAAAACTGAGTGTGTAGAGAAGTTCCGGCTTCCAAACCGGGTTGTGTAGTGGATTCTCCTCGAGAGTGGGAAGCGGGGACGTTGGACGGAAGGTCCGAACCTCGTGAACATATAGCGTGTTTGGTTTGCATTGGCACACTTATAACTGTTCATCTTATAGCCTTTTGCATCTTGTTTATATTGTCCGCTAGTTTGACTCATCCTTGTGATAGTTTATATATCCTTGCATACATCATATAGTATATCTCATTGCTAGGGTATATCATCTTGGTTATATTACATATTCTTGCTCATAATTAGTTGTATATCTATCTTGCAAGAATATATTTGTTAATAAGTTTTAATTGGCATTTAAATCGGATTAGATTACCATAAACTCTATTCACCCCCCTCTAGGGTTCTTTCCTAGTGGTATTAGGGTCTAACAGCCTTAACAATGAATCACATATATTTTATATGCTCCATTATCAACTAGTTATAGGGTTTAAAAATCTCACTTCCTTATTTTATATGAAAATTTTGTTAGTGTTCAACGGATGTTTGCCGGGAATTCGATGCATATCATAACGATACTGTGGAGAGTATTAGAGTGATCCATTTCTGCCGTTTTGTCGGGATCACGTCATTAGGCGACACTTCACAGTTAGGAAGACACCGCAATAAAAATGAATGGCTAAGACATTGAATTGTATGTTGCTGGAGAAGGTACGATGTATGATATCACAGAATGGATTGTCAAAATCCTTTTGGACCGAGGCATTAGTTTATGCTAGCCATCTCGTGAATAGGTTGTCTTGCACTGCGATACAGGGAAGACTCCTATGGAGCTATGGTCTGGTTCGGTGGCTAGTGACTATGAGTTACTTTGGATATTCGGGTGTCCAACTTATTATCATATCAATGATGGAAAATTAAATACGAGGATGAGAAAAGCAGTCTTTGCGAGCTTTAGAGAAGGAGTTAAAGGCTTCAAATTGTAGGATCCACAGGACAAAAAAAGATGATCATTAGCAGAGATGTCACATTTGATAAGGCTTACATGATGAGGCCTCAAATCCCTCAGCAGGTGGATGAAGAACATACTAGTGAGATAT
Organism: Asparagus kiusianus; assembly: GCA_022839385.1. Taxonomy (NCBI): domain Eukaryota; kingdom Viridiplantae; phylum Streptophyta; class Magnoliopsida; order Asparagales; family Asparagaceae; genus Asparagus; species Asparagus kiusianus. The sequence continues at coordinate 226,865 of BQKN01000893.1, read as the reverse complement.
CGCAGCAGGTGGAGAATGATGTGACTCCACACACTCCAGATAGTATTGTATCCATTAAGACTCTTACAGATGTGACACTAGGAGGAGACGGGATGCCAAACGGGCACTTGAAGGATACAGTGGATGGTGAGACTCAGGAGCAGGGTCATGTTCAAGAGTCAATTGCAGCAAATAAACCAAGAAGGGTGATTCGTCGGCCACCTATATACAATGATGTGTTCATTGCATATGCATTATCAGTGGAGGTCATTAATGATTTGGTTCCTTCTACATGTAGGAAGGCAGAGTCTAGCTCTGATTCGATTAGATGAAGGGAAGCTATGGAGGAGGAGATGCACTCTCTTTAGAAGAACGACATTTGGGATCTTGCAAAGCTATCAAAGAGTAAGAAGGCTATTGGATGCAAGTGGGTCTATGCAAAGAAAGAGGGGTCTTCTATTGGGAACATTCAGTACAAAGGCAGATTGGTTGCCAAGGGGTATGCCCAGTTTGAGGGCGTTGATTATAACAAGGTATTTTCACCTGCTGTGAAGCATTCGTCAATTAGAATTCTTTTAGCATTGGTGGCACATGTGTATTTGGATTTAGTCCAAATGGATGTTAAAACAGCCTTTCTACATGAAGAGATAGAAGAGGAGATCTACATGACACAACCCATGGGGTTTAAAGCTGTAGGAAAAGAGGATTTGGTGTGCAAACCGAAGAAGTCTCTTTACGGATTGAAGCAATCGCCGCGACAATGGTACAAGAGATTCAATAGTTTTATGATTGGCCATGGATACACGAGGAGCCCATATGACCCATGTGTTTACATGCACAAGCTACAGGATGGTGAGTGCATCTATTTGTTGTTATATGTTGATGATATGCTTATTGCTTCTAGGAATTCTTTGGCTATTCGAAAGTTAAAAAAGGAGTCGTCATCCGAGTTTGAGATGAAGGATCTTGGAGAAGCTAAGAAAATATTGGGTATGAAGATCGAGAGAGACAGGGTGAAGGGAAGATTGAAGCTTACATAGAGAAGCTACTTGCAGAAGATGTTAAATAAATTCAGCTTTGATGGTAATGCTAAGGCAATAAGCACTCCATTAGCTCCTCACTTTAAGCTTTCAGCTAAGGTGTCACCTATTTTAGTTGAGGACCGAGAGTACATGTTAAAGTTTCCATATACCAATGTGGGGGGTAGCTTGATATATGCGATGGTGTGTACGGGGTTAGATTTGTCACGGGCCGTGAGCATAGTGTCCAGGTACATGCACGACCCTGGGAAGGGTCATTGGGAGGCTGTGAAGTGGATTCTACGGTATATTAAAGGTACTGATAAACATGAATATTATCTATATTTTGACTATGTTTTACCTACGGATTCATTGTTATTTGATGTATTTCCTTGCACTTTTGCCCTGTTAAGCTCCCTAGTTCTTGTTTACTGCTCTATTTATATATTGTGTAAGAATTACTGGAGTTTAGCGTGGATTCGAAGTCAAGAAGGAGTCAAGGAATGCATGAAAAGAGGCTACACGGTCACCCAGTGTTCAACAACACAGGCGTGTCGACTACAGAAGAAAGACCCAGAAAGCAGAGCGAAATAGAGTTAAACACGGCCTGGTCGTGTCGATCTACACAACCGTGTCCGATATCGGTATTCAGTTATCATGTGATCTGGAGCAATATTTGAAGTTATCTTTTAACACGTTTTTGTTGGCCTTCTTGTTTTGATGATGTTTAACAAACAATTTACCACTAATGTTGTTTGTCTAGTATTTGTGTTTTCTTATTTATTATAGACAAACAACGTTGTTGGAGGTTGGATGGAATTGAGCCTACACGATCACATCAAGTGGAGGTTGGCGGAATTGTGGAGTGAAGCATCGTACAATTCAAAGTTAAAGATCAAGTTCAAGCTTCATCCGTAAGTGTACCAAGTCAAGCTTAATTGAAGATCAAGATTGCTTGGGTAATGTAGTTTATAGATTTTATATTATGTGTGTTATATACTCTAAGCTCAATATCTATACAAACACATTTATTGGTTTCTTCGTATATATATATAGTTATATATATACATAAGTTTTGGTTTCTATGCATATATATAGTTATATATATACATACATAATTTTTGAGTTTTCATGTTTATAAATATGAAATCATATATTTCATATTTACTATTGTGTTTTTGAAAACATTACATAGAATATGTAATTTTGTGAAAATATTATCTTATTAGTTGATAGACTTCAATATCTATTTATACATGTTTTACTAAGTCTATAAAAATATTTTACAAAGTTTCAAAAGTTGGTTTATGTCAAAACATCAAAATTCAAGTATCTCATATTTTCATGTTTTGGACTATTTTGTAAAATGATGATATTTTTCATTTGGGAAGTCCTTTTTCGAAACTAGTCGTTGTAGCATGTTTATTATCATGTCTACAATCATTCCCCAAAGTTTTTCATTTTCTGGAATTTATTTGATATTTTTAAACAGGGTTTTAAAAATCAAAAAAATAGTTTTCAGAACCAGTTTTCTGAAGTATCAATTATCGGTTGACCGAACCGGTCGACCGCTCATATGTTCAGCCGTCAGTGTGCGACAGAGAGTTTGTCGGTCGACCGGTCCGGTCGACCGAAAGCTCCATCGATCGACCGCACCGGTCGACCGACGATTGTCCAGAACAGCTCTTCGAGCTTTTTGTTCTTCGTGGTCGACCGCGAATATTTTCGGTCGACCGCCAATAGATCCGTTAGACTCTAACGGCTATTTTTCTGAGCTGTTTTCTGGGGGCTGTTTTGTCATTTGGTTTGGGGTTTTTGTTGAGATCTTGAGTGGGTATAAATACCCCATTGCTGATCTCTTCTTTGACTAATGAAAAGAAGTTTTTAGACAAGGGTTTTAAAAAGAGTTTAAGTGTGTTTAAGGGTTTGGTTTAAAGTTGTTTTGGTTTTCACAAGTGGAGGAGATCATCTTCTTGTTTGGGCTCAAATCTCCATCTCTCCATCTTGATCTAGAGAAGTTTTTCTAAACTCTATCTAGCTTTACATTTGCTTAGTTATTTGATTATCTTTCTTTAAAGCTAGTTTTGATATTGAGTTTAGATTTGATTAATCTCATTGTTACACACACCCACTTGAGCTTATTGTATTTGCATACGTAGTATATTAGGGTTGTGAGAGATTGTAACATTGTGTTGTGCTTAATTGAGTTCTCATCTATTGTAGAGAACAAATTTATATTTGTTACATTGAGAGTGTTGTAAGGTTTTTGGTGAGCTAGAAAACCGAGTGTGTTGTGAAGTTTTCGGTGAACTAGAAAACCGATTGTGAGGAGTGACGTTGATCGGTGAGCGTTGAAAACCGACACTGTGTGGTTGTAAACGTTATTCGAGTGAGCGTAGAAAACCCGGTTGTGATAGTGGATTTCTCCCCGGGAGTGGGGAGCGGAGACGTAGGACGGAAGGTCCAAACTCCGTGATCATATCTTGTGTTTGAGTGTGCTTTGGCGTTTATTTATACTTGTGTTTATATTTCTTGTCGCCATTGTCATTAGCTCATTATTTATATGATCCACTATCTAGTTCATGTTGTTTACCCTTGTGTTAGTTTACATATCCTTGCATATATCATATTGTATTTCTATTCTTGTTAGGATATATCTTGTTGTTCATATTGCTTATCCTAGTTCATATATATTATTGTATTTCATACTTGCTAGGATAACTTGTTAATTAATTTTAATTGGCATTTTAATCGGATTAGATTAGCATAAGACCCTAATCACCCCCCTCTAGGGTCTAACAATTGGTATCAGACCTTGGTGCTCTTTGATTTAAGGTCTAATCGTCTTGAGTTAAAGATCCAAGTTATCTTTTTGTGCTAATCTTGTTTTTGATTGCATTTGCATCTTGCTTGCCTTTTATATTATGGATATGCATGGTTTAGGTTATGCCATCAATATTGCTCCTAGATTAGATAATTTTCCCTATGCCCAATGGTGTGTTAGATTTAAACTTTTTTTTCAATCTAAACACTTTGATTTATGGGAAATTATAGATGATGCTTATATTGTGCCCACTTTGGGAAAATCCAAGTGGAATAAAAATGATCATCGTATGTTTACAATGAATAATATTTTGTTAGAATATTTGCTAAATGCTTTTAATTCATCTATGTCTAACAAGTTTGTTCATTTTGATAGTGCTTACAAACTTTGGAAATTTATAGAAGCACATCAAGGAAACTTGGAGGCGATCCGACAAGCTTTGGAGGATCCCATTTCAAGTTCTAAAGGAGCTTCATGCACACGAGCACTAGGCGATAGCCCTAGTGAGGTTTGCGAGTTCGAATTCATAAATAATTTATCTAGTGACGAACTTGCTTGTGCTTCTGAAAAATTATTGCATGCCTATAAGAAATTACAAAATGATTTTATTGATTTAAAATGCAAGCATGATAATTTAGAATCCGATTATGAGTTGTTGATTTCTAAGTTTGATAATATTTCTAATGAGAATGTGATCCTCAAAGAAAAGAATGATAAATTAACTTCGGATCATGATTCATTGCTTTCAAACTTTGCTATTTTAACTCATGAAAAAGAAAATGCCATGCTAGAAGTAGAGTCTATTAGAAATGAAGTTCTATCATTCAAAAATAATCATGTTTGCTCTACTTCTTATGACAATGCACACATATCTCATGATGAATTGAATCTTGTAAAAAACCGCATATCTTGTTTAGATTCAACCTTAAAAGCATGCATTGTGAAAAATGATAAGCTTATGGACTTGTGTGCAAAGTCCCGTGTTAACACTTCCAAATCAAACACCCACTATGCACACATGTATAGCAAAATTTATAAATGCTCTATTTGTGGCCGTAAAGGCCACTTAGCTAAATTTTGCTATGATGCACAAAATCATAAGAATATTAATCCTTCTTGTGCATCTCATAAGACTTCTTCATCACATTCACATGTACACACACATATAGATCATCATAAACATGTCCATGTGTACAAATGTGATTTTTGTGGTCGATTTGGTCACTTGGCCAAATTTTGTTTTGATTTAAAGAGAGTTTCACATTTGCAAAATAATTTTAAAAGACCATCCATGTTTGCAAATGTTTCTAATGTTTCCCGTGCACAACCGTTTGGTCAACATAAGCAAATGCTTCCTTTTCATTGTACTTATTACAATCGGAAGGGTCATTTGAGTAATTTTTGTTATGACCGTATTCGTGCACCACATGCGCCTAAGAGGGTTCATAACCCTAGGGCTTTGAGCTTTATTGATAGGGGTCATGTCCCTAAACAATCCGGCACCAAGAATGCTTGGGTGCCAAAATAATTTTTAAACCAAGAATTTTAGTGTTTTTATTTTTCTCTTTCTTGGTTTTAAAAAATATATATTTTAAACATTTATGAAAACAAATTTTCTTTGATCAAATTCTTTGGTTTTCATGATTATTAATTTCGATTTTGATGAGAGGTTTGCATTTATATAACCCTCCGAGTTTATTGGGTGTTTATTCCCAAATCTTGTTTATCGGATGCAAAAATGTTTATATGGGTTGATACTAGCTCAATAGCTAGATATAATTGCCTCTCTTGAGTTTTGAAAATCAATGATGATTTGGTTTTATGTTCTTATATGATTTACTTGCGATTTATGATTTCAATTAGTTGATTTGTTTTCATTTGAAAACTTTTTACATAATTCTCATGTTTCTCTTCTTTTGATTTCATAAATCTATTCTTATACGTGGTTTTTATAATGAGACACAAATCATTATGTGTCCTCATTGTATATTTTTTTGTGAGTGGTGTTTAGCATTTTTTATGCTTGCTCACATATTTGCCATGATCCTTTATTTCATATTCTCCATATGGCACTTTGATAGGGGGAGCAATCCCTATATCTTTCCATGTGTTATACTCACCCATGCTTATTGATAGGGGGAGCTTTCGCTTTCTTAATTCTTTTGTCCCCTTTTTGATGTTGTTAAAGGGGGAGAAATATTGTGAGTATATTCCTTCTTGTTTATATGCATATGAATTACAATTTATATATTCATTTCCTTTCATGCATATATCCTTTTTATAAATTGTTTGTCATCATCAAAAAGGCGGAGATTGTTGGCCTTCTTGTTTTGATGATGTTTAACAAACAATTTACCACTAATGTTGTTTGTCTAGTATTTGTGTTTTCTTATTTATTATAGACAAACAACGTTGTTGGAGGTTGGATGGAATTGAGCCTACACGATCACATCAAGTGGAGGTTGGCGGAATTGTGAAGTAAAGCATCGTACAATTCAAAGTTAAAAATCAAGTTCAAGCTTCATCCGCAAGTGTACCAAGTCAAGCTTAATTGAAGATCAAGATTGCTTGGGTAATGTAGTTTATAGATTTTATATTACGTGTGTTATATACTCTAAGCTCAATATCTATACACACACATTTATTGGTTTCTTCGTGTATATATATAGTTATATATATATACATAAGTTTTGGTTTCTATGCATATATATAGTTATATATATACATACATAGTTTTTGAGTTTTCATATTTATAAATATGAAATCATATATTTCATATTTACTATTGTGTTTTTGAAAACATTGCATAGAATATGTAATTTTGTGAAAATATTATCTTATTAGTTGATAGACTTCAATATCTATTTATACATGTTTTACTAAGTCTATAAAAATATTTCACAAAGTTTTAAAAGTTGGTTTATGTCAAAACATCAAAATTCAAGTATCTCATATTTTCATGTTTTGGACTATTTTGTAAAATGATGATATTTTTCATTTGGGAAGTCCTTTTTCAAAACCAGTCATTGTAGCATATTTATTATCATATCTACAATCATTCCCCAAAGTTTTTCATTTTTTGGAATTTATTTGATATTTTTAAACAGGGTTTTAAAATAAAAAAAAAACAGTTTTCAGAACCAGTTTTCTGAAGTATCAGTTATCGGTTGACCGAACCGGTCGACCGCTCATATGTTCAGCCGTCAGTGTGCGACAGAGAGTTTGTCGGTCGACCGGTCCGGTCGACCGAAAGCTCCATCGATCGACCGCACCGGTCGACCGACGATTGTCCAGAACAGCTCTTCGAGCTTTTTGTTCTTCGCGGTCGACCGCGAATATTTTCGGTCGACCGCCAATAGATCCGTTAGACTCTAACGGCTATTTTTCTGAGCTGTTTTCTGGGGGCTGTTTTGTCATTTGGTTTGGGGGTTTTTGTTGAGATCTTGAGTGGGTATAAATACCCCATTGCTGATCTCTTCTTTGACTAATGAAAAGAAGTTTTTAGACAAGGGTTTTAAAAAGAGTTTAAGTGTGTTTAAGGGTTTGGTTTAAAGCTGTTTTGGTTTTCACAAGTGGAGGAGATCATCTTCTTGTTTGGGCTCAAATCTCCATCTCTCCATCTTGATCTAGAGAAGTTTTTCTAAACTCTATCTAGCTTTACATTTGCTTAGTTATTTGATTATCTTTCTTTAAAGCTAGTTTTGATATTGAGTTTAGATTTGATTAATCTCATTGTTACACACACCCACTTGAGCTTATTGTATTTACATACGTAGTATATTAGGGTTGTGAGAGATTGTAACATTGTGTTGTGCTTAATTGAGTTCTCATCTATTGTAGAGAACAAATTTATATTTGTTACATTGAGACTGTTGTAAGGTTTTCGGTGAGCTAGAAAAACGAGTGTGTTATGAAGTTTTCGGTGAACTAGAAAACCGATTGTGAGGAGTGACGTTGATCGGTGAGCGTTGAAAACCGACACTGTGTGGTTGTAAACGTTATTCGGGTGAGCGTAGAAAACCCGGTTATGATAGTGGATTTCTCCCCAGGAGTGGGGAGCGGAGACGTAGGACGGAAGGTCCGAACTCCGTGATCATATCTTGTGTTTGAGTGTGCTTTGGCGTTTATTTATACTTGTGTTTATATTTCTTGTCGCCATTGTCATTAGCTCATTATTTATATGATCCACTATCTAGTTCATGTTGTTTACCCTTGTGTTAGTTTACATATCCTTGCATATATCATATTGTATTTCTATTCTTGTTAGGATATATCTTGTTGTTCATATTGCTTATCCTAGCTCATATATACTGTTGTATTTCATACTTGCTAGGATAACTTGTTAATTAATTTTAATTGACATTTTAATCGGATTAGATTAGCATAAGACCCTAATCACCCCCCTCTAGGGTCTAACAGTTTTTCCCAGAATTAAAAGGGGAGACGCCCTGAAGCATCAAAAAGGAGAACCAGAGGCTAGAGATCTTGATTTTTCTTTCTTCTTCTTCTCTTCTTCTCTCTAAAAACTCTTAGATTAGGTTTTCTTTTGATTTGGAACTTGCTGTTTGTGGAGAATTGTGTGCAACTTCGACACTACGGTTTATCTTTCTGATCTATCTCAATTTCTAGTTTATGATTATGATCTTATATATTGTCATCATGTTTTCTATTTCAATTATGTGTGAGTAATTGTCTTATCTGGGATTGAACTAGGTTCGGCTGTGGTTATGAATTAATGAACTGATTGTTGTTGTTTTTGATCGTTCGATTTGCATTATTCAATGGCTAGATCTAATTGCCTAGTGTTAATTCAATTGGCCACTGATTTGATCCTTTTAGGAAGTTGATTTGAACTGAAAGGTTAGATTAACGCCGGAAAATAGTAATTGAACAAGAATTAATTGATCACGAAAGTAGGTTAATTATTCTTGAGAACATGAGGGATTAACAAGAACTTAATGGGTTTAATTTGGTTTAACACTATGAAAATAGGTTGTTAGGCTGAATTAGGCACGGCTTTTAGTCATCGAAAGAGACTAATAGTTATCATAGGTTAGTCGTTCTTAATGCATTGAGAGATTCGATAACAATTGATTAATTTGTTGATTCAAACCAGATTTGAAACCGAAGTTCAATCCTAGATCCCTTTAATTGAGTGAATTCGTCGTTGATACTAGCTAGCGTGTTCGTTATTGATAGTCAAAAATCATACTTTTTAACACGATTGGTTTAGATGGTCACAAAATAGTGAAAATCAGTAATTAACAACGAAGTCCCTGAGGATACGACCTTGCATCGCTGTAACGATATCCGTGCACTTGCGGATTTGAGTGAACAAGTTTTTGGCGCCGTTGCCGGGGACTTCGGCATTTTTAATATTGACTTTTTCATTGTTTGACTAGACTAGACATTTTCTTTCATTTATTTTATTTTTATTTTTATTTTTTTTCGTTTGACTTGTTCCTTTTTTTTAGTGCAGGCACCATTGTATGCCCAGATCCTTACGACTTGGAGAACCAATCGAGTGTGATCCCGAGATTGAAAGGACCTTGCGTCATATTAGGAAGAAGGCACGAGAAACAAAGGACAATTTGAAAAGCAAAAACACCATGGGAGACCAAGAAAACCAAGGCAATCAAGACCGATCCTTGAAGGAGTTTGCATCACCAACCACCCATAGCTCCCAATCAAGCATCTTGAAGCCTAATGTTGCTGCCAACAATTTCGAACTCAAGCCCTCACTCCTCTCCATGGTTCAGCAAAACCAATTTGGAGGCACTCCAACCGAAGACCCAAACCTCCATATCTCAATCTTTCTGGAGTATTGTGACACCCTGAAGATGAATGGAGTGTCGGACGATGCAATCAAACTAAGGTTGTTTCCCTTCTCACTAAGAGACAAGGCAAGGGCTTGGCTACAATCACTTCCACTGGCGTCCATCACTACATGGGACCAACTCTCAGAAGCGTTCCTTGCTAAGTACTTTCCTCCGAGCAAAACAGCCCAATTGAGAAATCAGATAACAACCTTCACTCAAAAGGAAGGGGAGTCATTGTATGATGCATGAGAGAGGTACAAGGATCTTCTAAGGATGTGTCCACATCACGGGTTGGAGGATTGGCTCATAATTCACACTTTCTACAAAGGTCTTCTCTACAACACAAGGATGACCGTGGATGCTGCAGCGGGTGGTGCATTGATGAACAAAAGTGTACGAGATGCAAAACAACTCATAGAGGATATGGCACAGAACCATTTCCAATGGTCAGGTGAGCGCTCTTTACCCAAAAAGAGCGGGAGGTATGATGTTGATGCATTAGACCACATTGCTTCTAGAGTAGATGCTTTATTTCAAAAATTTGACAAGATGAACATGAATTCAGTAGCATCTAACTCTACTACTAACTGTGAAATATGTGGTATTAATGGACATTCTACTGTGGAATGTCAAATTGGAAATTCCCCTTCCTCTGATGCACCACTATCTGAACATGTTAATTACATGAATAATTTTAATCAGAAAGGGGATCCTTTTTCAAATACGTACAACCCGGGTTGGAGAAATCATCCTAATTTATCCTACAAAAATCCATCACAGAACCCAAATCCTCACTCTAATTTTTGACCTCCAGGTTTTCAAGCCCCTAGACTCCCTTACTCCAGTCCCCAAAAGTCTAACTTAGAGAGCTTGATAGAGAATTTTGTGTCATCCCAGAATAAAAAAAATGAAGAATTTAGAAATCAGAATAGAATCATGAGCGATGCCATCAAGAACCTAACTTATAAGGTTGACTCTTTAGCCACCCATAATAAAATGTTAGAGAATCAGAGCACTCAAGTGGCCCAACAATTTAGCTCTTCTTCCAGACCTTCTGGGATGTTTCCTGGGCAACCTGAAACTAACCCAAAGGGATCTATCAATGCCATCACACTTAGGAGTGGAAAAGAGTTAGAGGGACCAATGATGAGGACTGACCATAAGGATGTGGTTGATGAGAGTGAGAAGTTAGTGTCAAGTGAGAAAGAGCATAGTAGTGAGAAAGTTGAGAGATATGTAGCACCTGCACCTTATAAGCCTCCACTACCCTTCCCTCAAAGGCAAGTTAAAACTAAGTTGAGAGATGGGATATGTAGCACCTGCACTATAAGGATGTGGTTGATGAGAGTGAGAAGTTAGTGTCAAGTGAGAAAGAGCATAGTAGTGAGAAAAACAGTTTGGGAAATTCATAGAAATATTAAAAAAATTGCATATTAACATCCCATTTGTTGAAGTCATTTCCCAAATGTCATCTTATGCCAAATTCTTAAAGGAGATTCTATCAAACAAGAGGCGATTAGAGGAATATGAGACTGTAGCCTTGACCTAAGAGTGTAGTGACATCATACAAAATAAGCTATCACCTAAACTTAAAGATCCTGGCTCATTTTCAATTTCTTGCACAATTGGTGATATGTCAATTAATCGTGCTCTATGTGATCTCGGTGCTAGTGTCAGTCTTATACCATTGTCTATATGTAACAAGTTGCAGATGGGAGACTTAAAGCCCACTACTATCTCCCTCCAATTGGCGGATCGATCGGTTAAACATCCGGTAGGTATATTAGAGGATGTACCTATCCAGGTTGGTAAATTCTACATCCCGGTTGATTTTGTTATTCTTGAAATTGAGGAGGATTCTCAAATCCCCATTATATTGGGAAGACCTTTCCTTGCTACTGCTGGAGCAATAATTGATGTGAAGAATGGAAAGCTCTCTCTCAATATAGGGGATGAAAAGGTGAATTTTGATTTGTTTTCTACTATGAAGTTTCCACTAATTGATGATACTTGTTGCAGGATTGACACAATTGACATGGTGGTTAGAGAAGATTTTACCAGAGATATCTCAAGTGATCCACTTGAGAAATGTTTAGTAAAGAATGGGGTACCAGATGATGATGATCAGGAAATAACTTCCTATGTTACAATGCTTGATGAAAGCCCCACCTACACCAAAACCACCTACAGCAAGGAACCTGATATAGTGGTCGAAATTGCAAGGGGGCTGAATGACCAGGTTGTGTCTGTAAACACAGATGTGTCAAAAAGCAGCAGAAACAGCCCAGAACAGGTTTGTGAAGAGAAAACTGCACCTGGGAAGATGCTGAATAATGATTCCACACGGCCATGGTGTGTCCGTAGACACAGTCGTGTCAAAAAGTAGCAGAAGAAGTCTAGAACCAGTCCATCTCCACCAGTTGAAGTGGAACATAAGGCACATTGGGCTATCAAGAGCATTCATTTAGATTTGAAAGAAGCAGGGGAACAGAGAAAGCTGCAACCAAATGAACTTGATGAATTAAGATTGGGTGCGTATGAGAATGCCAAGATTTACAAAGAAAGAATAATGAAGTGGCATGATCAACATATCCTCCGTAAAGAGTTTACAGAAGGAGACTTGATACTTCTACTTAATTCCCGACTCAAGCTTTTTCCGAGCAAACTTTATTCGAGGTGGTCTGGACCATTCCAAGTGCGCAAGATATACCCATTTAGGGCTGTCGAAGTATGGAGTGAAGCCACGGGACCTTTCAAGGTCAATGGACAACGATTAAAGTATTATTTCACAGGAACTCCGATCGAGAAGTTGGTACCTTTTACCCTTCCCGATCCATCATCATTATGAGCATTGAAGGGGTCGAGCTCATGACCATAAACGAGCGCTTCTTGGGAGGCAACCCAAGTTTTTCTTTCACTTTATTTTTTCCTTTTAGTGTTTTAATTATTAGTTTTATTAGTTTTCATGACATGTGAACTGGTGTGTAGGTGAATGACAAGGGGAAAATAGATAATAGAGAGTTCAAGGCTAAAGAGGACAGAAGGAAAAATATTGAATACACAGTTTACACGGCTAGGCCGTGTCCACCAACACAGTCGTGTAGCAGTCGGGACAGTCTTCATCTCATTTCCAGAGTCTACCACACCCTGGGAAGGCATCCACCACACCCGTGGCCAAAGAATAAAAAATTTCCAGACTCATTTTGCCCCACACCCCCCTTCTTTTTCGTTCTAGACTCCCCATCCTTCCATCTTCTTTGAACCCACCCCCTTTTTTCTTTTCGTTCTTTAACCCTTCGCCTCCTTCCAATAACCCTGATGGTATTATCTTTGACCCTAATCTTAATCAAGAGCCAGGAAAATTGGCAGCCACCTGAAGGTGACTTGCCTTACGAACCACCTCCTCAGGTACCCCTACAACAACCGGCTCCACACACTTCGCCCCAAGGTGCATCCACATCTAGTGCATCCCCCAATTGGATCAACAGGTTCAACATGTTGGAGCGGGGGTAGCAACAATTGAAAGAGTCCGTCCACTCATTATGACAAGATATGGGCACACAATTCCATGCCATTAACGCGCGTCTGGATGGTTTTGGCACTACACTAGGGACGATGAACCAGTTGATACAAGATTTGCACCACTTTTCTCTACCTCATGATTATGCACCTCCACCGCCACCTCAATGAGCGGTGAGTCCCTCTTATCCCCCTTTCAATTACTCAAACACATTGAGGACAATGTGCAATTCAAGCATGGGGGAGTGCGTTGGTTTGTCGGGATGATATTTCATGTCTTTTATGTATGCTTTGGTGTGTTTTTCACTGTGTTTTTGTGTGCTTGTTTTCTGTGTTAGGATTTTTCATTTAGTTATAAAAAGAAAAGAAAAGAAAGGAGTACCACTGTTCAGCAAAACCTTTTAGCACGTACATCATTTATTTCACATGCCCCATTGTAAAAAAAAACAAAAAAAGCTTTGTTTCATGTTCAGTTGGTTAGGATGTTATCTGTTCAAGTTCCACTTTGTCGACACTTAACTCTAAACATTGGAGAGATAGGAATGTATTTTGGCTCAACCCATCTAATTAAAACCTAAGCTTCTTTGGTGACTTGGACTACTTTTTGTTTACTGGAGAAACACTCGGCCTTGTAAAAAAAAGTCCTAAAGTCTGTTGCACCGAGTACCTGGCACCGCACCCTCAGAAGTATGGCTATCACGTCAGTAGGTGTTAATTATGACGGGATTTTAAAAAAAAATGAATAAAATGCAAGGAAACCGAGTGCTCCTTTGAGACCTTAAGTAGGAAGAGTATGACCCATTGTGATGAGATATGTGTCTGTCACAAGGAGTTTTGGGCAATCAACTAAAAAAAATTTTAACTTTGTCATGCCATTTCTCTTTCCAATGTTTATGAGTTGAGTTACTTGCACTAATGTACGTGAACGATTACAAATACATTTTCTTCAACTTTGAACTTGAGACATGATTTCTGTTTTGACATGTGGTTGAGTGGAATAATGTTGCATGTGAACTTGAGAATAGTGGATACCTTTGTGCTTAATTTCTATTTTCTTTGAATCTGTACCCTCTCATGTGTGTGTTTCCATCTGTTTTGCTTGAGGACAAGCAATAGTTCAAGCATGGGGGAGTTGATAAACATGAATATTATCTATATTTTGACTATGTTTCACCTACGGATTCATTGTTATTTGATGTATTTCCTTGCACTTTTGCCCTGTTAAGCTCCCTAGTGCTTGTTTACTGCTCTATTTATATATTATGTAGGAATTACTGGAGTTTAGCGTGGATTCGAAGTCAAGAAGGAGTCAAGGAATGCATGAAAAGAGGCTACACGGTCACCCAGTGTTCAACAACACAGGCGTGTCGACTATAGAAGAAAGGTCCAGAAAGCAGAGCGAAATAGAGTTAAACACGGCCTGGTCGTGTCGATCTACACAACCGTGTCCGATATCGGTATTCAGTTATCATGCGATCTGGAGCAATATTTGAAGTTATCTTTTAACACGTTTTTCCCAGAATTAAAAGGGGAGACGCCCTGAAGCATCAAAAAGGAGGACCAGAGGCTAGAGATCTTGATTTTTCTTTCTTCTTCTTCTCTTCTTCTCTCTAAAAACTCTTAGATTAGGTTTTCTTTTGATTTGGAACTTGCTGTTTGTGGAGAATTGTGTGCAACTTCGACACTACAGTCTATCTTTCTGATCTATCTCAATTCCTAGTTTATGATTATGATCTTATATATTGTTATCATGTTTTTTATTTCAATTATGTGTGAGTAATTGTCTTATCTGGGATTGAACTAGGTTCGGCTGTGGTTATGAATTAATGAACTGATTATTGTTGTTTTTGATCGTTCGATTTGTATTATTCAATTGCTAGATCTAATTGCCTAGGGTTAATTCAATTGGCCACTGATTTGATCCTTTTAGAAAATTGATTTGAACTGAAAGGTTAGATTAACGTCAGAAAATAGTAATTGAACAAGAATTAATTGATTACGAAAGTAGGTTAATTATTCTTGAGAACATGAGGGATTAACAAGAACTTAATGGGTTTAATTTGGTTTAACACTATGAAAATAGGTTGTTAGGTTGAATTAGGCATGACTTTTAGTCGTCGAAAGAGACTAATAGTTATCATAGGTTAGTCGTTCTTAATGCATTGAGAGATTCGATAACAATTGATTAATTTGTTGATTCAAACCAGAGTTGAAAGCGAAGTTCAATCCTAGATCCCTTTAATTGAGTGAATTCGTCGTTGATACTAGCTAGCGTGTTCGTTATTGATAGTCAAAAATCATACTTTTTAACACGATTGGTTTAGATAGTCACAAAATAGTAAAAATCAGTAATTAACAACGAAGTCCCTGAGGATACGACCTTGCATCGCTATAACGATATCCGTGCACTTGCGGATTTGAGTGAACAGGTACCATGGATGTTGGTTTTTTCAGAAGAATGAGAAGACTGGGCATGATTGTATTGGCTATATGGATTCTGATTATGCGAGGGATCTTAACAAGCGCCGGTCTACCTCAGGATATGTATTTACATTGGTAGAAGCGCCTGTATGTTAGAGGTGCACACTTCAGTCTACAGTGACTCTCTCTACTACTGAGGCGGAGTATATGGCGGTGACTGAAGCTATGAAGTAGGCTTTATGGTTGCACGAATTGTTGGATAACTTGGGGATTGCATAGAAGACAATTCGGGTGTATTATGATAGCATGTTTGCTATCTATTTGGTAAAGAGCAAGTTTATCATGCACGCACGAAGCACATTGATGTCAGATTCTATTTTGTTCGAGATGTTTTGGATGATGGAGATGTCATATTGGAGAAGATTCACACAAAGGATAACCCTACAGATATGTTGACCAAAGTTATATCCGATGTGAAATTTTGTCATTGTTTAGAGCTATTGAACATTCTTCGGTGTTGAGGTCTTTGGAGGCCATTTGGATGAACTACGTGAGGCTTGATTTCTTGGGCAAGAGGATACGTATGCAGGCTTTTATGATGCAGCCAAATTGGATTAGTTTATATTGATGGGTGGATTGTTTGAACTCTCGTTTAGGTTCCCGACTTGTTGTGGATTGAGTCCGTTGTCGTGGAGTGTTTTTACTTCATACTAGACGCAACAAGTGGGACATTTGATTGTTTTTTGAGTGAGCTTAGTTTTTGGCAGAAACTTCACCGAGATGGAGATTTGTAAAAGTTTAAGAAAAATGAGTAAGGAGTTTCACGGTCGACCACAACGACTTGCACAGTCGACCTCAAACATGCACACCGTCGAGGCAGTTTTTGGATCAGTTCACGGTCGACCGCGAACATAGCTGCGGTCGACCGCCAAACCCTGTAGTGGTTTTTGCTCTCTGTTGTTTAGTAGTGGTCGACCGCGATGATTTATGCGGTCGACCGCGAGTTGGGTCTGAGCCTGGGTTATGTTTTTGGCCCGTTTCATTTTGTGTTGATATATAACCAAAATTTGATTATTAGGGTTAGAAAAGAGGACGAATTCAGCAGCCTTTGAGAGAATTTAGTGCATCCTTTGAGAGAGAATTTGTGTGAGATTTTGAGAGTTTTGTTTGAGGGTTTTTGGTGAGATTGTAAATCCTATTTGTATTTTTTTTTATCTCTAATAGTAAAAACTCCCCCCTCCTTGCCTCGTGGAAGTAGGCAACTTGCCGAACCATGTAAAATTCATTTGTCTTGCTGTGATTTGTGTTTGTTCTATTGCTTGTGATCTATCTTGCTCGTCGTGCATTTGGTTGTCGAGCTCCGTGCCACAACATTATGCACCATTGACGGTTAATACTACCGTCGCAATGGGTAATGACAGTTCATTGTTCCTGTTGCAAACTGTAATGACGGTCCATAGTTCCCATAACAAACGGTAATGACGGTTCATATTTTCCGTCACAAATGTGAATGATGGTAATGCCACCCATCGCAAGAGACTCTCTAACAACGGGAACTATAAACCTTCATGAGGCTTTAGCGACAGAGGCTTTTACGAGGGGTCGCGAAGGGAATCTTCACTATCATAGACATATAATAATGACGGTATTTGACACTTTTATGAAGGGATTTCCCTTCGTTAAAAACCTCTTGTAGTCACATACAGAAATGCATATACACACACTTACATATGTAATAGGGTTTCATTCGTTGTGATTTGCCGTTATGGATCAGGATCATGAAGAACATTTTCTTTATTTCTCAAAAACATCTCAAGGTTCAGGCTTATTTACAATATGGGAGAGGAAGACAGCAAAGGAATGTCTATTCTCGCTCATGTCAAATGATAAAAGTGATTAGCGTAATGTAATCACGAGTGAGACTGTCTAATAGAGGCTTGCCAATCTGCATCTCCACATTATGAGGGAATTTTGATATCTAATATTGAAGAATAGGCTCAGTTCGCGTAGTTAATAGAAAATACAAAGCTTATCCTATGACAAACGTAAGGTGTCCCTCAATAGGTTGTGACACTTTGATATTCAACCGTATTTGCTTGTCTTCATGATTTTTTGTGCATTTTATCATTTGATATAGATTTACCCCATGTACTTATGAGCTGACATTAAATGACATCTCTCAACTCTGCAAATATTTCCGTAATTGTCTATATTTAAAGGGTTTCATCCGTTATTTCTTGTTTTTGCAGTGAATATGAGCCGTTTATTGTGAATTATTTATGCGTTTGCTGGCATCTATTGTCGGAAAAGGGTAAAGCGTTTAGTTGTTCATAATTACTTTATGTGGAACAATATTATTGTAGCTTATCTGGACTTGCACTCTCAGAAGTATTTCAGTTATGTGATTCTCTTATTCAAGTACATTAACAAGCACTAGTGAAAAGATCATTAATTCCGGGCTTTGACCAGAACAATATTACATCAGTTTGGAACACTGCCTAGGTAGCTATATATTTGACAGAGGCCAAAGAGCCATCTCCATATTTGAGATTAGTAGTTGTACTTCTGTAATTTTAATCTTATAAACACGATGCCAGAGCAAATAATTAATAGCCCAATGATCTTGAGCGTGTGTATTGCATTCGTATGGATCAATTTCACAAAGACTATGCTGCCACTTATTGTGCAACATTATGAATTTGATTATGTAAATGGAGTAACCTATAATTGGAATGATAGTTCCCTGAATTGTTGGTATCAAGAGGCCCCTGTGAAAAAATATGAGGCCCAAGGGTTCATCAGATCAAATCAAAAGAGGAGGTGGTGATGCTGTCACGTTTTGGGCACATGGGGAGGTTTGTGGGAGGAGTTGGAGAATTGGATGATAATGATTTCAGTGCTCTCAGCTCTCCGACCTCTTTCTGAAGCCTGCTGTTCTCTTCAGCTAGTTTCTGGCACCATTTCTTCAGGTACTCACATTCTACTTCTGTCTGCTTTAGCTTAGTCCTGTGATAAAAATTTTATGCATAAATTTCAGCACGGTTTAAAATTAATTATTAAACAAATAGCTAAACTTTCAGAAAATGCTACTAATTTTCTATCGAACAAAAGGTCATTAAATTTGTATTGGACAAAATGTGGGCTTCTGGGAAGCGTGGGACAAAGGAAAGAAAAACTTGTCTTCCGACAAATAAACCTCTTGAGGGGTGACAGAGTCAAAAATTTTGGCTCAGGGGAGTCTATCCACGTTTGGGTGATAGTAAGGGGTCTGCCCGTATTTAGCTCCTTTATTAGAGACGAGATTCCTGAGTTGTTACCTTGCTCTTCTATTTTAGAACCAGACTTCCACCCCTCAAGTGATGAAATATGTCAATGATGAGAGAGAAGTCAAAACCTTGATAGCCGAGAGGCAACCATTCAAAGGCGTGGAAAACTTTCATACCGACTCAGTCTTCTATCTGGACTAAGCTGACTCTCCTTTATCACATTCTCCTTTATCAGAGCGCTACAACAAGATCACCTCCATCCGCCCCCAGGGGAAGGGCTGCTAGATGAAGTGGAGGCTTAACCTATTAAGCATAGTCTACCTAGATCATTTACCATGTATCTAGGTGGAATTAATATTTAGGAATCTACAACACGAGACGTAACACGTCGAGCAAAATAATCCAAACAAGGAAACCCTAATGTATATACTATATGTCTCAAATTGTAGATAACTAAATATTAATACCAAATTGAGAATAAAACATCTAAAGGAAATCAACAATTAGAAACTCACAACACGAGACTGATACCTCGAGGGAAATAATCCAAACAAGGAAACCCTCATGTATATACCATGTCTCAAATTGTGAATCCATAAATACAAATTCCAATTCTATGAATGAAAACAACAATCGAAAGAAAATACTCAATCGCACTGCAGAGATAGACATAGCACCCTATTCCAAAAATAATGATGCACAACGGAGTGTACTCTACTACGGTCTCATTGCAGTATACCAACTAACGCACTCTGAGTGTAGTCCATCCGCGGTTGTAGGCGTCAAAAAATGCTCATAGATATCCAAACACAACGCACCCCCGGCATAGGCAAAGATCCTACAAAAGCAGGAGTTGATAAATAATTTCTGTGTTATTTTCTAGAGAGTTGTAATTTTTTGTTTGTTGTGTAAGAGAGGTCTTATAAAAAGGCCATTTCTTTTTGAATTTTTTGTAATCGACTAAAGATATAATGAATTCCACAATGAAACCAACTTTCGATGAAAACAAACTGGCGACCACAGTGGGAGCCAACGGTCTCACTGCCGAGACCGTCGTGTCACAGCCGATCAAGATCCCAGTTGAATCCACGGTTGAGTACGAGTTCGACCAAATCAAGTTTGAGGAATATCTCTCATCATCCTCTTCAAGATCTTCATTGTCTCGCAAGTACAAGAGGATCTCATCATTGAAGAAAGCTTACATGCCAAAGAATGCCCAAGGTGAAGACTCTCACCCAATCGTTGCCGAGGCCTCCCCTCGCAACATTATCCCGGCGACCCCCAAAGCCGGAAGCTCTGCTCATAATGATTCCTCCCTAATTAAGGAATCGTTTGATCGAAGTTCGCCAACTTTGACGAAGAGGGCTCGTCAGAGGCAACACCAACGTCTCGCTTGTCAAATGGCTAAGACCTTGGAACAAATCGACGGGGTTCGCTGCTACACGGACCTAAAGTCAAGAAAGCATCAAGTGGTCCAGTCGTCCCAACGACAAACCACCCACATCTCTGCACAACTCACGACGGAGGAATGGACTCTTGTCAAAAGAACTCATTCGACTCTCAAAGAACGCATACAAAAGCATAGGGCAAACGTCGCTCGTGCTCGTGCTCGTGCTCTTTTACAACAAAGACGAGAAGGGAAGAAGGAAACGGTGTCTAAGGAAGCACCAAAAAATCACAAAGTTTGGATCCCTAAATCCAAACTCGTACAAGAATTGGATCAGCATGACCCATCTTTCAACCGCGACAGTGTACATTGCCACGGCAAATCCTTCAACAGCGACCGTGTACACTGCCGCGGCAAATCCTTCGATCGCGGCAGTTTTCAGTGTTGCGGCATAGCTTCCAACCATGGCAGTCTCCACTGCCGTGGCGCATCCTTCGACCACGACGATTACTCCTGCCGCGGTCAAGAAGAAGCTCCCGGGAGTTCCCCTTTAGCCCCGTCAACATCCGTTCATGGTCCGTCTACTACAACCATATATGTTCCATCACCAAGGAAGCCGTGGGTCAATCCCGACTCATTAATGGTGGATCGCCTTGGTCCTTTACCTGATGATCGAGGTAGAATTCCAGTCAAAGAACGTTTGGGTCCGGTGAGTGAACCCCAAATAGATTCTTACACTGGGGGTAATAAATATCCTCCTATCAAGTCAAAACAACTCCAGGATGGGAAAATCCTAATTTCTACCCATTTGGAAATTCGTAACGAAACTCCGGAGCCCGTTAAGACTCTGCACTCGCAAGAGGGTGGTTCTAAACGTGTAACTCCTGACATAACCTTGGATCACTCGAAGGCAACAATAAATTGTCCTGAGAATGCCAACAAGGCTTTACAGCCCACGAAGAAAACGTGTTCGTCAAAAGACATCGTTATACCTGGGGGGTCATACCAACAGATGATAGGATTTCCCGGCAATCATACCGATGAATCATACTATCAAGCTGGAGGTGTGAATAAATTTCAAAAGAGAATTGTCCGGGAAATGAGCTCTCATTGTTCCTGTGCGCGACTCATTAGAGCAGTACTATCAGAATGTGGCTACTCCAAACGAGGAGTCATCCCGCAAAGAGCCTCAATGCTCCTGAAACTTTTCACCGAAATGTCGAAGTCCAAGCCGAGACATTTCTGCAAGAGAAGATCAGCTGTCCAAGATGACGAATTCCCTGAAGTCACCATCAACATGGCTGATAAAGGAAAATCTAAGCGGCATTCAAGTAAATCTGTGACGCCCCTGGGTTCACACAAGGCTGCAGTCCAAGGTGAAACCAAGAATGTCAAACCTGCCATGCACCACACCGTGCAACAACACATTTCACCATCACAATTAACATCTATCTAGTAGAATCAATAACAGGTGTAGGTACAAAAGCAAGTAAAAGATAATACACGAAGGACTGATGAAATGAAATGATCAAATAAATGTCTCATCATCCAACAAATAGAAATACATAGTTAATGTCTGAATAAATAAACTGGAGTACTCAACAAGTCTCAAATACAAATATCTGACAAGAAGAAAATAAGGCACACAGCCTTTATAACTTCTAGAACAATACTCTCAAATGTCTAACAAAAATCTATAGTGGAGCTCCAACATGAGCATAACTAGACAGCTGAACACTAAGGTGTGTCGCCATCAACCTGTGACTCTCCGGGCTCCTGGCTCGTTACCTGAATGGGGGAGGGACAACGAGCGTCAAAGCTCTAGCGAATAACATCACAACCAACCCTAAGGGAATATGGCTTGTTGTATAAGAAAATACAGTTAATACATAATAAGTCTCAAAACATAAGTCTTAACAAAAAAAGGGATTTTAGTATTTAGAAATTTACAACACGAGCATAGGTACA
Source organism: Asparagus kiusianus (assembly GCA_022839385.1). Classification (NCBI taxonomy): domain Eukaryota; kingdom Viridiplantae; phylum Streptophyta; class Magnoliopsida; order Asparagales; family Asparagaceae; genus Asparagus; species Asparagus kiusianus. Next base: position 204,663 of record BQKN01000893.1, on the reverse strand, counting down.
TCGAGCGAAATAATCCAAACAAGGAAACTCTCATGTATATACCTTATATCTCAAATTGTAAATCCCTAAATACCAAACCCAAAGTCTATTGCAGAAACAATAATAAAGAGAAGTGCAACCCATCTCAAAACATAAACTACTGTATTCTGTCATAATCAAATAAGTGCCAAAGGTCTAAAACTTCATAAGTGTCATGTCGTGAGTCAGATAAGTGTCATACTCATAACTTAACAAATGGTCAACACATGGTCAACACATGGTCAAGTGGGTAAATGTCCACACGAGGACTGAAATGGATTATAGTCCAACACAAGGACTTTAATGGATTATAGTCCAACACGAGGACTTTAATCGATTATAGTCCAACACGAGGACTGAAATAATGTAGATTTTCCCGATACCTGGACCAAATAGCAATTTTTGAGGAGATATGTGAAAAAAATATACTAATACAAGTTTCACACTCTTCTCGGCATGTGATTCTAAATTTGGTACTCTCAAGTCATCTATCATGCACATATATATGGCAAAAACTAAAACTAGTATTAGATAATCGAGGCAAAACCCCCGAATACATGAAACATACAGCAAAACTAACAGTGCACGAAACTGGGCATTGGTCGACCGACCCGGTCGACCGCATATGGATACGAACCTCACTGTTCAGTAGAGACATTCACGGTCGACCGGTGCGGTCGACCGCCAAGATGTCGCGGTCGACCGCCCCGGTCGACCGCGTAGGGAGCAGATTGGCTCTGCCCTTGCTGCGCGCCCAGCGGTCGACCGATGCGGTCGACCGCGAGACAGACAACACAGATCTGGGTTTTCTGTCAGCTAAAACTTGAAACTTTTCTTTTCTCTCTTGAGTTAAGCAACAACATAGCATATTCAAATTGTCATATAACAGATAAATAAAGAAAGCTTACACATTTAGAAATAATTACCAAGATCCCAAACATAATAAAACATGATCTATGTATAGTTAAAATAATAAAACAGAAATTTTCTCCTTTTAAAACGTATTCAGATCTAGATCTCTATCATGAAATTCGTCGGTGAGCTTATAAACTGAAAACATTAGTCTTTTATATCATGTGTCATAAGAGATCTATTGTATCTACAAAAAAAATACAATTTTTGGCCCATAAAACCAAGTAAAAATTCAAATCTAAGCATAAGAATAAAAGGGGGTGGAGTTGGGCGAGATGTTACTCGCCTCTGGTGAGAAATGAATCCCTAGATCTGCAGGAGGTTGATCCCCTTCGCTGAAATCCCACAATCCCGCTGAAAATCTTCAAGAACTCCTCCCAAATCACCAAGCAAAGGGAAATTAGGGTTTTAGGGAAGAGAGGGGGCTAGGGTTTAGATTTCAGATCAGAAAATGGGGTTCTCTCGGGTTATTAGCTTATATACCAAACCACAAACCCGACCCGAAACCCGTTTGAACCCGAACCTGAAAAACTCTCTGACCGCTGATCGGTCGACCGATGCGGTCGACCACCACGGTCGACCGATGCGGTCGACCACCACGGTCGACCGCGTCGTCCAAAGATGCCTGCTGGGAGGAAATTCATAGGCTGGTCATATAACTCGATTCCTCTCACATATAATTACTTAATGGGTTCCCAAACACTGATAAACATGTACTTCATATATATATATGATTATTTATCACAAAAGAAATATTTATTACTATTAATTCACACATTTCATTATAAAAAGATTTCGGGGTTTTACATTCTTCCCCCCTTAAAAGAATTTCGTCCTCGAAATTCGAAAATTATACGAATCTAGAAATATGAATTACTAGATAACATATAGAGATATTTATTCTTAACGATCTAAAATGATAATATTCTCGCTCAAATCCTAATCTAGTGGAACTAGTACATCGGGCGAAAAATCCAAACAAGGAACCCCCATACATATACCATGTGTTCCAAAAGGTTAAAGATTAAGCGAAAATATCTTCATTCTAGCGTTAAATGTAAATATAACCAAAGATATAAACATGAAATAAGATATATGACATAATAGGAATTAATTTACCTGCTCAACCAAGTGTGGGTAGTCGCGACGCATGTCCTCTTCGCGCTCCCAAGAAACCTCCTCGTTGCCTCCTCGGTTCCACTGAACTTTCACTAAGGGAATCACCTTATTCCTGAGTCTCTTGTCCTCCCTGGCAAGTATACAAACCGGAATCTCGATAGTAGTCAGATCCTCCTGAAGCTCAATCTCTGGTGCATCCAATACTCGCTGCTGCTCCTCATCATGCAAGTGTTTCTTGAGCATAGAAATATGAAATACATTGTGTCTACAAGACATCGATGCTGGAAGATCTAGTCTGTATCACACAGCTCCAATACGCTCCAAAATCTAAAATGGTCCAATATACCTCGGCGCGAGCTTCCCCCGTCGCCCAAATCGCTGTACGCCTTTCATAGGCGATACCTTCAGCATGACTGAGTCTCCCACCTGAAACTCCAAGGGTCTTCGCCTCTTATCTGCATAACTCTTCTGCCGACTTTGAGCGGCTAGAATCCACTCCCTGATCAATGCTACCTTCTCAGTAGTCTGCCTCACTAGCTCTGGCCCAAGCATCAAGCTATCCTCTGGCTCTGCCCAACATATCGGCGATCTACATGGCCTCCCGTACAATGCCTCATATGGAGCCATACCGATCGTCGCTTGATAACTGTTGTTATAAGCGAATTCTACCAATGGGATATGATCCTCCCAACTGCCTTGGAAGTCAATGACACATGTCCGCAACATATCCTCCAATACCTGATTCACCCTCTCCGTCTGGCCATCCGTCTGTGGGTGGAATACACTGCTATAAGATAGCCTGCTGCCAAATGAGTCCTGGAAACTCCTCCAAAAATGTGAAGTGAAAACCGATCCTCGATCCGACACGATCGTATCTGGAACTCCGTGAAGTCGAACTATCTCTCGAATGAAGATTTTCGCATAAGCCTCGGCTGTATAAGTGGTCCTCACCGGAATAAAATATGCTGACTTCGTCAACCGGTCTACTATCACCCAAACATAATCATTCCCCTTCTTCGACTTCGGCAACCCCACAATAAAATCCATAGAAATATCTGCCCGCTTCCACTCTGGAATGGGTAAAGGCTGAAGTGTCCCTGCCGGTCTCTGATGCTCTGCCTTCACCTGCTGACAGGTAAAACATCTAGCTACATACTCTGCAATCTCTCTCCGCATACCACTCCACCAGAAACGTCTCTTCAGGTCCTTGTACATCTTGGTAGTCCCTGGATGTACTGTATACCGAGTACGGTGCGCCTCATCCAATAACTCCCTCTTCAGCTCTGCACCGGTTGGCATAACCAGTCTACCCTTCATCCGTAATCCTCCATCTGCTCCAATGGTCCAGTCCACCTTAGGCTCTTTGGAAATCTCCCCCTTACGGGTTTGAATCCAAGAGTCTTCTAACTGTGCTCTGACAACCCTGTCACTCCAAGATGGCTGCACTGACATAGCTCCTAAGAATGCAGTGGTACCACCAACCTCAGGTCTGAAGTCAAACTAGCTAAGAGTGATAAGATCCCGATGCAGCGAACACCTCAAAGCCGAAACCCGATGTCGACGCTTCCTGCTTAAAGCATCTGCCACGATGTCGACGCTTCCTGCTTAAAGCATCTGCCACGACGTTCGCCTTCCCCGGATGATACTCAATCCATCTCCTCTGCCTCTGGTTGAGTTCCTTCTGGGAAAAGAGGTACTTCAGACTCTGGTGGTCTGTGAACAACTCAAACTACACTCCATATAGGTAGTGCCTCCATGACTTCAGTGCGAATACCACCGCTGCTAACTCCAAGTCATGAGTGGGATAATTCTGCTCATGCACCCTCAACTGCCATGAGATATAGGCTACTACCCTCTGAGTCTGCATCAATACGCCTCCCAAGCCTGCCAATGATGCATCCGTATATACCACAAATGTCCTGTCACTGCTCAAAATAGTCAGAACCGGCGCTGTAGTCAACTTAACCTTCAAAATATCAAAGGCCTTCTGGCACTCCATGCTCCATATGAACTGTACACCCTTCTTCGTAAGGCGTGTGATCGGCATCGAAATCTTCGAGAAGTCCTGAATGAACTTCTTGTAGTAACCAACCAAACCCAAAAAGCTGCGAATCTCTGTCACCGTCTTCGGTGGCTCCCAATCAAGAACTGCGGCGACCTTAGCCGGATCCACTGCTATACCCTCTCGACTGATAACATGGCCAAGGAATCTGACTTCTGAAAGCCAGAACTCGCACTTGCTGAACTTAGCATACAACTGGTGATCCTGCAGAGTCTTCAAAGCTACTCGTAGATGCTCCCCGTGTTCTGCCTCTGATCTCGAGTAAATGAGTATATCATCGATGAAGACGATCACAAACTGATCTAAGAAGGGACGGAAAACCCGATTCATCAAATCCATGAATACCGCGGGTGCATTGGTCAACCCAAATAGCATGACCAAGAACTCGAAGGACCCATATCGAGTAAGAAAAGCGGTCGTGGGAATATCCATCTCCCGAACCCACAGCTGATGATAGCCAGAACGAAGATCAATCTTCGAGAAATACTGTGCTCCCTGCAACTGGTCAAACAAGTCATCAATCCTAGGTAGTGGGTACCTATTCTGGATAGTGACCTTGTTTAAATCTCTATAATCTATGCATAGCCTCATACTACCATCCTTCTTCTTCACGAAGAGGACCGGCGCGCCCTACGGAGAATGACTCCGGCGAATAAAACCCTGAGCTAGCAACTCGTCCAACTGGGTCTGAAGCTCCCTCATCTCAGCTGGTGCCATGCGATAGGGTGTACGGGATATCGGGGTTGTGCCTGGCTGAAACTCAATACAGAACTCTACCTCTCTCACAGGAGGTAACCCAGGTATATCCTGAAAGACATCCTGATAATCCGAGACAACTCTAGTCTCTAATAACTCAGTACCCTGATCCCGTCGCATCACCTCCTCGATGTACGCCAGAAATGACTCCGCAAATCGGTTGCCCTGAGAGTTGGCTACAATCATCTCGGACCCGTCGGACGCTCGCAACTTAACTGTCTTCGCAAAGCAGTCAATACTAATATGGTAGGAAGATAACTAATCCATACCAAGGATGACATCGAACTCGGACATATGCAACACTATCAAATCAACTATAAACTATGACTCATCTAAACTGACGGTACACCTCCTACAAACGCTCTCCAGAAGCGATATCTCACCTAAAGAGGTGGAAACTGATAAAGGGGTGTCTAGAGGCTGAGCCATGAGCTGGAGTCTATCCATAAATGCATGCGAGATGAAATAATGCGAAGCTCCCGAATCGAAAAGAATACGGGCGGGAAAGGAATTCACAAAGAACGTACCCTCCACTACGGCTCTGCTGGCTCCATGATCACGGGGAACTACTGCATATACCCTGCTTGTGCCTGAAGACTGCTCTGCTACTGGAGATGGAGAATATGGAACAATCTGCCCTTGAGGAACCTCCTGAACTGCTCAAATCTGTCCCTCAGTCCTCTGAGCTGCTGGCGGTGCCTCAAGCCTGTTCTGCTGGCCCTGACCTCTGCCCTGCTGGCGCTGCTGCTGCTGGTTCGGGCCCTTGTCCTGCTGGGCTCCTGCTGGTGCGCTACGACATTCTGATGCCTTATGCCCAACCTTATGACAATTAAAACAAGATCCCTGAAACTTGCGCTGCTGATGCGCTCTCTGATCCTGCTGGGGTCCCCTTTTATAAGGGCCCTGATGCTGCTGTTGATGTGCAGCGAACGGTCTCTTGTTCTTACTCTTCTCCCCACTCTGTCCTGTCTTGGCCTTCCCTTCCTTGTCCTTCTGGAACATAGAAGTCTCAATCTCCTGAGAAGTGGCAGCCTCAGCTACCTCCCTAACTGAATAAAACCTCCTCGACACGAGATACCGCCGGAGATTAGGGCGAAGCCCTGCTAAGAACATCTGAGCCTGACGTTCTCCTGTCTGCCACATGCCCGTGAAATGTAGCAACTCCATAAACCGGCTCTCAAAGTCCGCCACTGACATGTCCCCCTGAGTCAGCCGGGACAACTCAAGCTCCTTCCCAGTCCGCGCTGCAGAAGAGATGTACTGTCCATCAAAGAAGTATATGAAGTCCTCCCAGGTGAGGGTCATCCTCTGCTCTGGGGTAAACTGAAGTCGGTACCACCTCCCGACATCTCCTTTCAGGCTGTAGGATGCCAGTCTCTGCTTCTGAACTGAATCTACACCGAGTATATCGAGAATATTGCTCACATCCTCCTTCCACTTATGGGCTGCAAGAGGGTCTCGTGACCCTTGGAACTCTGGTGCTCTCATCTTCTGGTACCTCTCTACCATACGGAGCCAAGCTTCCTGCTCTGTGGCTCTATCTGGGACTGCTAGAGGAATGGCTGCAGGCGTGACCTCTGGGGGTCTCTCTCTGATAGGAACGGTAGGTATCCCCTGCTGCTGAGCTACCGGTGGTGGTGGTGGTGTCGGTGGTGTTATATGAGTCGTCACCAACTCCTCAATAGCTGTCATCCGGGCAATAAGAGGGGCAATGATGTCCACCAAATACTAAGGAGCCTGCTGCGGCTCGGGTGGAGCCTGCTGAGGCTCGGACTGAGCTGACTGCTGCTCTGATGGAGTCTGCTGTGACTCTGCCTGGCTAGCTCTCTTGGTACGAGGTCTACCACGTCCTGCCATCTATCTCTCTGATCATAAGAAAAATAAAGTTTACGAGTCAAAGCAGACGTGTATTCTATTCATGCTTAATACATCACACATATACTTAAAGCAAAAATAGTCGTTATATAAAAAAAAATTTCTCAAAATTTTGAGGTATACGCATATATCGCCCTCACTCATACTAGGAAATTCCTTACGGACTCTATACATGAATCCTAAGAAACTCTATCCTAGCTCCACGACTCGACACAGGATGATCCTAAGGATATTGAAACTAGAGCTCTGATACAAACTGTGACGCCATTGGGTTCACACAAGGCTGCAGTACAAGGTGAAACCAAGAATGTCAAACTTGCCATGCACCACACCGTGCAACAACACGTTTCACCATCACAATTAATATTTATCTAGTAGAATCAATAACAGGTGTAGGTACAAAAGCAAGTAAAAGATAATACACGAAGGACTGATGAAATGAAATGATCAAATAAATGTCTCATCATCCAACAAATGGAAATACATAGTCAATGTCTGAATAAATAAACTGGATTACTCAACAAGTCTCAAATACAAATATCTGACAAGAAGAAAATAAGGCACACAGCCTTTACAACTTCTAGAACAATACTCTCAAATGTCTAACAAAAATCTATAGTGGAGCTCCAACATGAGCATAACTAGACAGCTGAACACTAAGGTGTGTCGCCATCAACCTGCGACTCTCCGGGCTCCTGGCTCGTTACCTGAAAGGGGGAGGCACAACGAGCGTCAAAGCGCTAGCGAGCAACATCACAACCAACCCCAAGGGAATAGGGCTCGTTGTATAAGAAAATACAGTTAATACATAATAAGTCTCAAAACATAAGTCTTAACAAAAAAGGGATTTTAGTATTTAGAAATTTACAACACGAGCATAGGTACGTCGAGCGAAATAATCAAAATAAGAAAACCCTCATGTATATACCATATATCTCAAATTGTAAATCCCTAAATACCAAACCCAAAGTCTATTACAGAAATAATAATAAAGAGAAGTGCAACCCATCTCAGAACATAAACTACTGTATTTTGTCATAATCAAATAAGTGTCAAAGGTCTAAAACTTCATATGTGTCATGTCTCGAGTCAGATAAGTGTCATACTCATAACTTAACAAATGGTCAACACATGGTCAACACATGGTCAAGTGGGTAAATGTCCACACGAGGACTGAAATGGATTATAGTCCAACACAAGGACTTTAATGGATTATAGTCCAACACGAGGACTTTAATAGATTATAGTCCAACACGAGGACTAAAATAATGTAGATTTGCCCGATACCTGGACCAAATAGCAATTTTCGAGAAGATATGTGAAAAAAATATACTTATACAAGTTTCACACTCTTCTCGGCATGTGATTCTAAATTTGGTACTCTCAAGTCATCTATCATGCACAGATATATGGCAAAAACCAAAACTAGTATTAGATAATCGAGGCAAAACCCCCGAACACATGAAACATACAGCAAAACTAACAGTGCACGAAACTGGGCGGCGGTCGACCGACCCGGTCGACCGCATACAGATACGAACCTCACTGTTCAGCAGAGACATTCACGGTCGACCGGTGCGGTCGACCGACCCGGTCGACCGCATACGGATACGAACCTCACTGTTCAGCAGAGACATTCACGGTCGACCGGTGCGGTCGACCGCCAAGATGTCGCGGTCGACCGCCCCGGTCGACCGCGCGGGGAGCAGATGGGCTCTGCCCTTGTTGCGCGCCCAGCGGTCGACCGATGCGGTCGATCACGAGACAGACAGAACCCAGATCTGGGTTTTCTGTCAGCTGAAACCTGAAACTTTTCTTTTCTCTCTTGAGTTAAGCAACAACATAGCATATTCAAATTGTCATATAACAGATAAATAAAGAAAGCTTACACATTTAGAAATCATTACCAAGATCCCAAACATAATAAAACATGATCTATGTATAGTTAAAATAATAAAACAGAAATTTTCTCCTTTTAAAACGTATTCAGATCTAGATCTCTATCATGAAATTCGTCGGTGAGCTTATAAACTGAAAACATTAGTCTTTTATATCATGTGTGTCATAAGGGATCTATTGTATCTACAAAAAAAATATGATTTTTGGCCCATAAAACCAAGTAAAAACTCAAATCTAAGCATAAGAATAAAAGGGGGTGGAGTTGGGCGAGATGTTACTCGCCTCTGGTGAGAAATGAATCCCTAGATCTGCAGGAGGTTGATCCCCTTCGCTGAAATCCCACAATCCCGCTGAAAATCTTCAAGAACTCCTCCTAAATCACCAAGCAAAGGGAAATTAGGGTTTTAGGGAAGAGAGGGGGCTAGGGAAGATTTCAGATCAGAAAATGGGGTTCTCTCGGGTTATTAGCCTATATACCAAACCACAAACCCGACCTGAAACCCGTTTGAACCCAAACCTAAAAAACTCTCTGACCGCTGATCGGTCGACCGATGCGGTCGACCGTCGCGGTCGACCGCGTCGCCCAAAGATGCCTGCTGGGAGGAAATTCATAGGCTGGTCATATAACTCGATTCCTCTCACATATAATTACTTAATGGGTTCCCAAACACTGATAAACATGTACTTCATATATATATATGATTATTTATCACAAAAGAAATATTTATTACTATTAATTCACACATTTCATTATAAAAAGATTTTGAGGTTTTACAGAATCAAATTCCGACTTTTCCCCGAAAGGAAAAGTCAATTCAAGAATTACTCAACGGATGTCTCGACTCCAGTTAAGAGCCATCAGACGTAGGGATTACAAGAAAATGCATGAAGGAATGTCCTCAGAGGATGAACTTTCGGACACTTGTTCTGCGGTTGCTTCAGATGATACAATATCTAGCACGGGGCAAGCCAGAGAAGTGTTCACAATCACTCCTGATCAATTTGCTCAAATGCTTCAAGAAGCTCTAGCCAAGCAACGTGAAGAAATTAGAGCTGAGATGAAGATGGAGATGGAGTTGGCTATTTAACAAATAAGAGAATTGCTAGCTCAACGGTCTAAACCTCTTGAGTCCAGTCAGCGAGCTGAATCCAGCGGTCACACTCAGAATGTTGTAGATGACAACGATCCAGAAGTGGACGAAGTTATTGTGACTGATATACCTCCCAATAACAATAACGCTGGGAGTGGTTCAACAGATCCTCCCAACAACGATATTGGGGGTAGCTCAATTGCACCTCTTAATAACACTGGGGGTGACTCAATTATTCCTGCTCAATATCACTCAAAGAGAGATGAAGATAAGGACAAGAAAATGCAAGATCTTGAAAACAAAGTCAATGCTTTGATGTCCGCTCAGGAAGTAAAGAAGACGGGTATTCTGTGTCCCTATCCAAGAAAATAGGATTCAATACCATTCCTGGTAAAATTCAATCTGATTAACTTCACACCATTTGACGGGAAGGGCTCGCCTACTCAGCACTTGATTTATTTCAAGTATCATTTGGGAGTGATCTCTAGAAACGAGGCTTTGATAGTCCGGTCATTCGTTGGCACCCTTCGTGGGCTCACCTTCGATTGGTACCGACGTCTCAAGCCAGGGAGCATCAATTGCTGGGATGACATGGAAAGTTTATTCCTTAGCAATTTCTTCGATGATGATACTGAAGTGTCAATCGGAACCCTTCTGGATGAGAAGCAAAAAGACGGAGAGTCAGTTGATAATTTTATCAAGCGCTTCCGCAACAAGGCAATGAATTGCAGAGATCCTATTACAGAGGAGTTCATCCTGCAAACATGCCACAATAATCTCTTCATCGATGTCCTGGAAGCCCTGGGGTTCGTACCATCCAAAACTTGGAAAGATTTGAAAATGCGCGGTGAACAAGCTACTCTTTCTTAAAAGAAAGAAACTTGAGAGAAGCCAACCGACGATATCTGCAATCGCTGTGAATGCGACTCTCGATCCGAAGTTCCAAAAGGAGTATTCTTTTGAAGATAATGAAGCTCCAGCCATCTTGAAATACCTCCTCGCCAATGACAAAATCGAGCTGCCACTTATTAAAGATCAGGAGAGAGCTAAAAGGACTTCGGATCCAAACTACTGTGCATACCACAGAAGGGTTCTTCATCCTATCAAGGTTTGCTTTGGACTCAAAAACAAAATCCAAGCCTTAATTGATTCTAGCGTCATAACGGCGAAACAAGCTAAATAAAGACAATAGAAAACTCCGAAGAGTATACGAGTATAAACTACTTCTCTATGTACTCCATTGGGTACAGGAGTATAAACTGTTTTCCCTGACTCCAATGAGTATACGAGTATAAACTGCTTCTCCATGTAACTCCGAAGAGTATACGAGTATAAACTGCTTTTCTATGGACTCCATTGGGTACACGAGTATAAACTGTTTTCCCTGACTCCGATGAGTATACGAGTATAAACTGCTTCTCCATGTAACTCTAACGAGTATAAGAGTATAAATTGTTTCTCCTTTTCCTCCGATGGGTATACGAGGTTAAACTACTTCCTTTATTTTTAATAACAGGAAGTTCCTAAAGAATATTACTCTTAATATTCTTAAGGATAACCCAACAATGTGGCCGAATATAATTGGATTTAGATTCGCCAAATAGCTGGGCGTGGAATACCTTAATGGGAAGTTCCTAGAGAATATTACACATGGTAATTTATTCTTAATCATGATTAAGAACCTCCCACTATGCCTTTTCAATCATTTTCAAGATGATTAGAAACTCCCACTGTGCCTAAGACTTTAACACTCCTACTGTTGAAGTCTTGACACGACATCCAAAATTTTAATTTGCTGATCCATAGTGATTAACGAACCCCTTCGAGTCAAATCCTAGCCACTTGACATCGAAAACCACCACCGAATAATTTGTACAAGGCAATATTCTCACTGTTATTTGTACCTTATTCTCACTTCCTATTTGGTCAAACTTTAAACAGTTAGGACCAAAGCCAAAACCCCCTCTCGATTCCTTCCATGAACGAGAGGTCCATAAATGGAACGATCAAACCTTTAAACAGTTAGGATCATCTCAAACTCCCATTTGGTTAAACCTTTAAACAGTTAGGACCAAAGCCAAAATCCCCTCTCGATTCCTTCCATGAACGAGAGGTCCACAAATTGAACGATCAAACCTTTAAACAGTTAGGTTCGTCTCAAACTCCCACGTGGTCAAACCTTTAAATAGTTAGGACCAAAGCCAGAATCCCCTCTTGATTCCTTCCATGAACGAGAGGTTCACAAATTGAACGATCAAACCTTTAAACAGTTAGGTTCGTCTCAAACTCCTACGTGGTCAAACCTTTAAACAGTTAGGACCAAAGCCAGAATCCCCTCTTGATTCCTTCCATGAACGAGAGGTCCACAAATTGAGTGATCAAACCTTTAAACAGTTAGGATCATATCAAACTCCCACCTGGTCAAACCTTTAAACAGTTAGGATCAAAATTGGAATCCCTTTTCGATAAATGAAAGGTTTCGACACATTTTCCTTCGGTCAAACCTTTAAACTGTTTCCATCTCGATACACGAGAAAACCTCTTTTAGATTGGATAATCAAACCTTTAAACAGTTAGGGTTATCTAAATCTTCTCGATTCTTAGGGTGGAGATCACACTCTTAGTTTCATCCTTCAGATTCTTAAAGTAGAGATCCTACTTTGAGTTTCTTTTATACCAGGAGATAGAATATAAAATTATTCCTCTTCATCATCGGGTTCATCTCTGCCAACAAAAAAGAGACCAGGAGATAGAATATAAAATTCTTCCTCTCCATCTTTGGGTTTATCTCTACTAATAAAAAAGAGACCAGAAAATAGAATATAAAATTCTTCCTCTCCATCTTTGGGTTTATCTCTACCAATAAAAAAGAGACCAGAAGATAGAATATAAAATTCTTCCTCTCCATCATCGGGTTCATCTCTACCAACAAAAAAGAGACCAGGAGATAGAATATAAAATTCTTCCTCTCTGATTTTGGGTTTATTTCTACCAACAAATAAGAGACTAGGAGATAGAATATAAAATTCTTCCTCTCAATCATTGGGTTCATCTCTACCAACAAAAAAGAGACCAAGATACTCCAATAGGTACACGAGTCTAAACTGTTTCCCTACCCTCAACAGGAAGTTTCTGGAGAATATTACTCAAAATATTCTTAGGGATAACCTGATTACCTCCCAACAGGTATACGAGGTTAAACTATTTCCTGAAAACTCCAATGAGTATATGAGTATAAACTGCATCTCCTTGAACTCCTAACGGGTACACGAGGTTAAACTAATTCCTGAACACTCCGATAAGGTATATGAGTATAAATTATTCCTCCGTTCTCCAACACCAGCTTTAGTTCAAAATTTTGATAACGGCCACGCGATAAACGCATCACCGGAAGAATTTTAGCTATTCTACAAAGCACTGAATAGACTAAAAGATAAAGAAGTCAGGAATTGAAGCCATTCACAGACCATTCTACGCAACTTCTTCAGCTAAGTACTAAAGGGATTACAAGTGAAACCTATCTTATCCAAAGTGTCCCAGACTCTTCTATAAAAGAACGAATCTGAGATACTTTGGAGGGGGTATCTGTAGGCGTCAAAAAAATGCTCATAGATATCCAAACACAACGCACCCCCGGCACAGGCAAAGATCCCACAAAAGCAGAAGTTGATAAATAATTTCTGTGTTATTTTCTAGAGAGTTATAATTTTTTGTTTGTTGTGTAAGAGAGGTCTTATAAAAATACCATTTCTTTTTGAATTTGTTGTAATCGACTAAATATATAATGAATTCCACAATAAAACCAACTTTCGACGAAAACAGCGGTCTCAAGGTTTTGGGATAGACATAGCACCTTATTTCGAAAATAATGATGCACAACGGAGTGTAGTCTATTACGGTCTCAACAACCTTACTCAATCAACCTTACTCAATCGCTCTGCAGATCGCCCCTATAATCTTATAATTAAATATTAAGAATCATCTATGCTATAAGTGGCAATTGTACATATATTTCATCACTTGATGGAGGGTTGACTTGGACTAATAAAATATCTAGGCTCCGTTCAAAAAATACCAAATTGATAATAGTAATATATGTACAATTGCCACTTGTAGCATAGACGATCCTTAATATTTAATTATAAGATTATAGGGGTGATCTCAAACTACCATGCTAACCAGTATGATGAATAAATCGAATAGTTTGGGGAAGACACAAAGACGCAATTATCAGGGGCACGCTCTACCACTGAGCTAATAACCCCTCGTGCTGGCCTCCCAGTGGGAGGCTTACTATGCCAAAAGCGAGAGAAACCCCATCCCTCTCTTTCCTTTTTGCGCCCCATGTCCCTCCCATGTGGCGACATGGGGACGTAAAAAGTGTGATCCTATCAACTTGTTCTGACCAAGGATAATAAGCTTAGGAGGGAGGAATTGGTACTACGGAGATACGTGGATGCGGATTTCGTCGGTGATCATAATACGAGGTGAAGCACCACAGGGTATGTTTATACTTTAGCGTCGATAGCAGTGAGCTGGGTCTCACGTTTGCAGAAGATTATAACATTATCCACACTTAGACAGAGTATGTCGCAGTGACTGAAGCCAGCAAGGAAATGATTTGATTAACCGGGTGCTTGGAAGAGTTGGATCTGAAGCGGGGGAACGGAATTCTTTATTGTGATAGCCAGAGCGTTATACACCTTGCCAAGAATCTAGTATATCATGTCAGAACAAAGCACATCGACGTACGATACCATTTTATATGCTCACTGATTGAGGACAGGAAGTTACAGTTAGAGAAGATTTTGGGGAGTCAAAATCCTACGGATATGTTGATGAAAAAAGTAATCATCGAGAAACTGGAGTTATGTGCAACTTCAGTTGGTCTTCACACGTAGAAGACGAAGGTGGAGCCACATTAGGAAGGTCGACAGGATCATTGAGAAGATGATGATTGAAGAATGAACTTTTTCAAGTAGGAGAAGATGCTTGCAAAGAAGACAGGAGTTCGGGAGAGCTCGTTGATGGCGGTTTGATCTCCAAGTGGGAGATTGTTAGTCTCAAGGGTGGAGACGCAAACCTCAATAAAAAAGACGAAGAAAACAGGATTGACGCGGGTCGGTCGACCGATGAGGTGGATCCGATCAACCGCGACACCTACAGGAAACTGAGAAGAAATACCGCGAGTGCTAGTCCGGTCGACCGCGAAGGTGCACCAAAATACTGTAGGAAGTTGGCACTTTGGCTGGTCAACCGTGGGACGTGACCTGGTGGACCGGAGTCGGGTTTTCTTATTTTCAAATCTGTTCGAGATTCTGTTTTGATCTGGGACTCTATATATACCTAAACGATTTTAGGTTTTTTATGCAATAGAAAAAGGGTTTTTGAGAGGATTCTTTGGAGATATCTCAGAGAGATTAAATCCTATTTGTGAGCTTTGTAATCTTTCTTTAATTAATCAAATGAATTGTGTAGTGTGGCTCCCGAGGACGTAGACACGTTTGCTGAACCTCATTAAATCTGGTGTTCTTCTCTTGTTTATTTTCCTACAAGTTTTTTCTTTTATTTGCGGTGATTTCTTGCTTGCTAAACTTTCAAACACAAGATCCGGAAGGGTACGAGTTCGATTTGATTATTTCGAATCTCCAACATCCACTCACGCTGGTATTTGATCTAGATATTCTTTGTCTCAGATTTAATTTCTGAGAAAAGAGGGCATTTATTGTAAATTTGTTGTCTCAGGTGAGGTGGCGAGGTGGAGGAGGGGGGTGAAGATGATAAGGCAACTGGTCGAGAGAAGCTAAAGAGGAGATTGTATTTGATAATTCTCTTGTTACTGTTGTTATTGTGCTTGAACCCTTTTTGTCTAAGGTAATTTGGGTAATTTTTGAGTTGGGTTTTCTTATTGCTGATATATTTGATTATTTTCTTAGAAATTAGGAATTTGCATGCTGACCCATTTGGGTTTAATGTATGAAATTATGAATTTTGGTCTCTAACTAAGCATTCGTACGTCATTTAGAGGATCAATGCAGTTGAATGGTGGTAGATAATGAAAAAGGAATGCAAGCATTATGCAAATTGGCTCTGAATTCAGCAATTTCATTGAACCATTTTATAATGAAGTTGACTACAAAGGGTTATCCTTTCATAAGTGTATCTTTACTTTCTTGCAAGTAGGATTCTTAACTTCTGATTATCGAAGTGTCTGTGCTTAACAGGATCAAATGACTCTTGTTAATAAATTTCCCCTACATCTTGGCCTAGTTACCAAAGAAAAGGTCAAGTGGTAAGGACTTCTTTGTTTCGAGTTCACAACACGTAGTAGTTGTTAAAAGGTGAAAGTAAGAGAATAAAGAATGTAACTAGTGATTCCATATCTACAAAATTTAATTAAATTATATATTAATAAACTAATCTTGAAGAGAAGCAGATCTCAGGCAATGAAAGAAAGACGGTTTATTGAGAAACCAACTGCTGATATCATATCTTCATCTTCATGGCATGGATGCAGACATGGCGGGGTCTATCGTCTTTCAACTTTTTCATGAGTGCCAAAGTGGTAATCTAAGTTACCTAGTACTTCTATCATAAAGTCATACCTGTACCCGATATGTACCCTTACCCAAACTTCATGGACACTCATTGACTTTGGATATATGCATACATTTATTCAGATGTGTACGTAGTTATGCGGTATACCATATAGGTTTTAGTTTAAAGCACTTATCAATCACTTCCTATACATATATCCTACACTTCACATCCATTTCTTGAAACTCATTAGGTCGGGTTCGTTTCAGCAAATACCCAAGTATT
>BQKN01000893.1:175561-188009 GCA_022839385.1 Asparagus kiusianus | reverse complement strand
CCACTCTTTCCCTACACGACGCTCTTCCGATCTCTCTGACCAGCTCATAAAATTCCATATCTTGACATATCTCCCCACAATTAAGGAAAGAAATTTTTATTGCTAATAGAACATATTTTAAACCAAAAAAAAGGTTTTGACACTTTGTACATGGCTGATCTGTGCAATTAATTTTTGTTGCAAACAGAAAGGGTAATTCATTGTAGTTGGAGGTGCTTCCAGGACATGGAATTAGCCTAAAAAATGATTCAATTGAGCTGTTACAGAGTCATTGAGGTTGCCATTTAAATTGAATGATCTTCATAGAGCCAAATATAGAGGAAAAAGGTTCATATTGCATGTATAGAAAGAGATTGTGATGGATATATCTCTAACATGCATCTGACAGTGGTTATACTGCTAACATCCCCACCTCAGGTCCCTAGTTTGATCTTGTACTATTGAAAAAAAGAGACTGACTGTCGTATAAAAACCCAAAAAAAACATTTTATCTGAACCTATATCTAAGAGTTCAGAGAACCATCAGCTTATGCAAAAGCTTTTCTTGCAAACTGAATATATTCCATATAATACCCTCAGTTCGTTTATCTCTTAAATGATTAGACAAGAGACCATCTACTCTCTGTCTTGTATGTATCTAACATGTACCTTTCACATTCATTCACCAAAACAAGTTGCTGATAATAAGAATGAGTATGTTGTATTAAGTTGTTTGTGGAACTTGAGCAATTTATTTCTGTTGGCATAATGCACATTGAGATATTATGCTATACTCTTTGACTTATTGTGGTTATTCCATTAGTTCATTATACTAATCACAAATCGTTAACTTTGTAGCTTACTTATTTTCTTTCTGAACATTGCAACATCTTCTCATTGTAGTCCTAGTAATTGGCATACTCACAAATGGGAAAGATTTCACACCTGTTATAAATACTTCTGAGGTTGATATAGTATTTTATTGGAGATGTTCCTCAAGGTTTTTGTCCTAACTCTTAAATTATAATAAATGTCGTCTGTTATTACCTCCTTTTTCAAAAATAATTAATTTCAATGATTGTCATCAGGATGAGAACTGGAGGTCAGAGGAGAGAGAGAGAGCGAATGGGCTATAAATTCCTGATACATTACTTCGATTTTGAATCTGAGAGCAGAATGATTGTAGTCTAGGGATTTACTGCAAGAATATCGATTCGAACTGCTTCGGTTGTTTATCAGCTGCCACCTGCTTTCCCAGAGGGGCAACCCAAGTTCAAAATACCGTATATTGTAACCAAGAATAATACATCATAAACTCTAGATTAAAATTGTAATTGTAATGAAACAAATAGTTGTAAGTGTAACTAATTCTTCTTCAAGCCAAATAGCTCCACAATAATTTTAGTGGCGGCTATTTGAATCTGAGGGCACATATTTGTACTAGCTCTTTATAAAAGCATTCAATTGGAAGAAACAAGAAAATCTGGACAATTTTTTTTTTTTTTTGCATACATTACATAAAATTTTTATAGATCGAGTTTCAGTGAAATGATAAGTACTTGTGTAATCTATGCTCATGATATACATACTTGTGACCCAGATAACCCTAGCACTTACTTTTGTAAAAGAATTTGCACCGCAATATACTTTAAATATTGCATAGATGACAAAATACGTCTATAAAGAATTCATAGAGAAACCCATCAGAAGTATCAGAAGTAATACTTATCCCCTCAACACTTAGCTCTTGTTTTGAAGTCTTTATATCAGTGCTTCCTCTATGATACAACAGATCCGAAGTTTCTTGATGCCTCAAATTTTGAGGTTAGTTTATATTTTGTGAACCTTATGTTGTTTTATTGTTTTCTAGTATATATATAATTTTTTTTAATTGCATCTCTAAATTCTATATTTTAGATTCACATAATTTTAAATCAAATGTATTTGTAGCCAACGATTACCCAATCTACTGGATACACCTTAATTTAAGTTCTAACCTGTGCATTATATTTACGAATGTTTACTGAATGTTTAATTTCTTTGTTAGTTCTAACCTGTTCATAAATATTTAAGTTCTAACATGGATACTAATCTTGTGCATTATATTTACTGAATGTTTAATTTCTTTGTTAGTTCTAACCTGTTCATAAATTGTTGCAGGTCCTCCTGAAGCCTATTGTTTCTCAGATTGTTGTGGAACCTCCATCCTCTTCTGATGTTTTAATGGATACACCTACTGTAGAGGAAGTTGATGAAACACTGGTTTTGTGCCTTGGTCAAATGGCTGTTACAGCACATTTTGATGCTGGTATTTGCAGATCATGATTCTAGTCGTAATCCAATTGATGTCCTCAGGTAATGGATATAGAATCTTCCAAGGCAATGGATCTGTGTTTTGATGCTTGTTATGGAACCTTAATTTTTGTTGTTGCTCACTTTGTAACTCAATGTTTTTGTTGTGTTGTATAAAGATGGATACATTTTGTTAACATAGATTATTAAATTAGTTAAAAACTTGATTATCTTATTTGCAGAATTGATCAAATTATTTTTTTCTTAAAGTAGGTTCCAGTTTTGTATAATGACGTAATGCTCACTTAGTAACTCAATATACAAAGTTAGTTTCAAAAAAAAAAAACTATAGCACGCATCCTAGACGGAAATTCTATCTATGATACTTATATCCTAGACGAAATTTCTGTCTAGGATACTTTTTAGATGGAAATCTGCCTAGGAAATATCCTCAACGGAATTTCCGTCTAGAAAGCATCCTAGACGAAAATTCTAGTCGGAAATAAAATCCGTCTAGGAAGCTTCCTAGACGGAATTTCCATCTAGGAAGCTTCATAGACGGATTTTATTTCCGTCTAGGATTATCCGTCTAGGGTGTATTCTAGACAGAACTTCCGTCTAGAATACCGCATTCTAGACGGCAACATACTCGACTCACATCCTAGATGGAATTCCGTCTAAGATAGTTTTTTTAGACGCAAATGTGAGTTTTTTAAACGGAAATTTCCGTCTAGGATGCCTCGTTTTGTACTAGCGTATCAATTTCCTTTTTAAATCTACTTTAAATTCTAAAAAGATATTAAAGATATCAAGAGTTGCGGCATATAAGATGGTAACTATTGGTAGGCTATTGTTCCATCTAATCCCCCGTGATGAAGGATTTCTTTCAATTGACGCGGCTATGATTAGCGTCTGGAGGGTCCCGAAGGCTCCCATTATAGCAGACAAGGTGAGGGCCGCTTGGTACTTCAAAGCCAACCTTTTCTATAATAAAAGAACACAAAAATATTCCTTTTAAAAAAACACAAAGTTTATTTAGGAATGTAACTCAAAGCAATATGTCAAATATTTTGGATTGCTGATGAAGGTTCTCATAAGAAAATTGCTTGCTTTCAGAAAAGGCTATTAGATAAACCCTCTAACTTTGGATGATTATCAAATAACCCCGATAACTTTCTCCAAAAAAACCCCTTTATGCTGGGGGTTATCAAAAAACTCTCTTTAACATTTTATCAGAAACTCCTCAAACAACATTAACCACAATTTTCACATAGGTGAGTAAAATTATGTATTCGCCGATGGAAATTGTGGTTAACGCTCTTACGGGGTTTGCCAATAAAATCTTGAAGTTATGGGTGGGTAAACTTATGTACTCGTGCCGGTGAAAGTTGTGGTTTACGCTCTTACAGTTTTTTTTTAATAAAGTCTTAAAGTTAATAAGGATTTTCTAAGAAAATCTTAAAGATAAGAGTGATTTTCTGATAGCCCCTTAAAATCCCTAACTCAAGGGGGGTCTTCTAACTTTTTTTTAAAATTTGAAAAAGGATTTTCTGACATTTTAAAACCCTTAAAATATGTATTCTCTCTCACACAATAAAGACCGCGTGCATGGTCTGCGCAATGAACTTCCCTGTTAACTCTCACCTTCGAGATCCAACAAACCTGGTCCCCAATCACCAAATTGACCTGCACTACCACTAAAAGGAATAAGTCCCAATACCTCCAACTATCTACAATTGCAATAAAGTTCAAGGGCTAATATGCAAAATTCAACCTACCACCAAAAGGTTCGACGTAGAACCCGAATCCGGAAGTGCAGGATCCGAAATGAATACCAAAACAGTAGCTCCTGCACGTATATATACAAAGGTGAGCGTTAATTGACTTGCACCGATTAAACTGATCAAGCATACCAAAGTCGAAGTTTCAGGTTGATTTTAGATATGTTTGGATTGATTCCGTTTGGAAAAGTTACTAGTCAAAGCAATTGAACGGACGGTTCTTCCACTTCTCTATAAAATGTTTGGTCTGCTGCAAAAAAAAAAAAAAAAAATAAAATAAAATAAAATAAAATAAAATAAATTGCAGCAAATGTTGCAGGTAGCAATGGCTAAAGAAAATTAATTTCAATTTCACCTTTTGAAAGTTTGTAATATATTATAGGAATTATATATTCAATGCAAATTTGGTGTTTCGTTTAAAATAATTAGTGCAAAAGCTATATAATTTCCATGGTAA
The DNA here is from genome assembly GCA_022839385.1 of Asparagus kiusianus. Lineage (NCBI taxonomy): Eukaryota > Viridiplantae > Streptophyta > Magnoliopsida > Asparagales > Asparagaceae > Asparagus > Asparagus kiusianus. The sequence continues at coordinate 183,500 of BQKN01000893.1, read as the reverse complement.
TTAATGACTGATCACCGACGCGTTTGCTCATCCTTACCTGCAATGGAGGTCAATATACCCAATACTCTTGCAACCCATCAAGGCTTCGAAGCCTGAAACTCTCTTGTCCCGTAAATGTTGCTAGCGCGAAAACCACTGTGGGTATTGTGTTGAATGCTACCGACTGGAATGCAGGCGTTATGTAACAGAGGCTCACCGTTGCCATTAGCTCCCCTAGTGGAATCCTTCAACATTAAAGCCATATTTTCCAAATATTAAATTGATTGAAAACACGTCCACTGTGTCAAGTTATTTGGTTGTTTTCCTATGAAACAAGGAAAGTCGATTCCAAAATATTTTTTTTTTAAAATCCTAGAAATAGGGTTTCACTTATTTCCTACAAATTAGCTGGGGAAGAATGAGTTTCCAACCGATCTCCAAAAACCCAAAATGACGCAAAGGCTACGCCAAATTTTCCCTCCAACCGAGCGGCAAATGTAGCCCCATTTTGATGAGGTGCTACAGTGCTACGCCAGATTTGGCGCAACACTGTAGCTTTGGCGCAGGAAATTTTTCATCCTCTCAGCTGCGGTTTTCCTGCTGTTGCTGCTCGCTTGCTACTTGTTCGCTGGCGGAGCTAGGGTTCCGGAGGCTGTCTCCGACGACGACGGAGGGTGGAGGATTGGGTTGGGGATGATGGGGGTTGGGAGTGGCAATTTGAGTAATTATGAGTTTGGTAAAGATTGTTATTTGTTTGAGGGTGAGTGGGTTTGGGATGAGAATTATCCTTTGTATGATTCTAGGGATTGTGAGTTCTTGGATGAGGGTTTTCTATGCTCGGAGAATGGGAGGCCTGATCGGTTGTATACCAAGTGGAGGTGGCAGTCGGCGATGTGTAATCTACTAACGTAATAAATTTTTGTTCTTGATTCTGTTTTGTTTGAGAATTTGTGGTTAATTTGGTGTTGTGTAATGGGGGTTTTGGTTTAATGGGAGAGGAAAGTTGTTGATTTTGAGATTTGATACATTGGATTTGGGTAAATGTGAAGGTTAAGGTGTAGTTATTGTGCAATTTATGAAGCCATATGCTCAATTATGAGAACCGATGCTATATTTGCAAGTTAATGAATTTTCGTTGATTAGGAAAAAAACCACAAGTTACTGAATCTGATAATTGATACATTTGATTAAATAAGAAAAGCTTACATTTAGATAAAAAAATACAACATAAAAATTAGGAGATAAAAAAATTACACATAAATTAGGACATAAAATATATGTAATGTATAATTAATTATATGTAATGTATTATATAATTATATAATTTGTTAAATATTTTAAATAGATAAAAATATAAAAGATAAAAATAATAAAAGAAATATTCTTTTTGGTGTAAAATTTGGTGTAATGGGTTGGAGATGGAATAGTGATTTGGTGTAAAAACTACACCAACTTGATGTAAAACCTACACCATTTTGGATTTTTGTGTTGGAGATGCTCAAGTGATTCTATTCCTCAACACCAACACTGCACCCCCCCCCCAACACAAAAAAAAAGAAAGAAAAATAAATAAATAAATAAATAAATAAATAAAACCAAACAAAAAAAACTTTGAAATTGATCCCAGACTCGCTAAATCTTCAATAATTTGATATTTGCCCTCAAATCTTTGAATTTCACCTCGAACCCCCAGAATCCTATTAGTATATTGAAATATTTTCCATTTTTTTATGATTTTGCAAATGTACCCTTCTCATACAAACTTAAACATATTAACCACTTAAACTTATACCCGTTAAACTTCCAAAAACTCTAGCCCAAAAATATTTTTTATTTTTTATTTCATCTTCTCCAACATATTCCCCACCGGTTTCCTTCAGCCCTAGGGTAAGTTGTTAGGTAGGGTTTATTAAACAGATTTAGCGAGTTTACCGGGTATAAATTAAAGTGGTTAATGGCTTAGGTTTGTGTTAGAAAGCTATAACTGGCCAATTATTGAAAAAATTAAAGTAAACAGAATATCACCTGCCCCCAAACAAAAAAATAAAAATAAATAAAATACTAAGAGGATTTATTTCAACATGCTAATAGGATTTGAGGTCGGGTCTGAAATCAATTTCAAAGATTTGGGGGGCCAATATAAGATATTGAAGATATGGGGGCTAATATCAAAATAACCCAAAAAATATAAACCATTTTAAGAAAAAAATTCCATAAATGAGTTTTATTAGGCTTGGGTGGTGTAGTGAGGAATTAGTGATTTTTGGGCTAAGAAAAGGGTGATGAAATCCCTCACCTTATCTTGATTATGGGGTTTTGCCCTTAAAAATATTTTGAAGTGTGTGCCAAATCAAGATGCTCAAATCACTTGGTGAATTCCTACTAACTATATGAAATGCAACCCTATGAATTAAAAGCAACTAAAAAGGATGGAAAAAAAAATCTTTTTCTTTTTTTTAATTAGGGTTAACAATCAAACAAATGAGAAGGGGAAATTGTTTGGATTTATTATCTTGTTAGTAAATATCAAAGTGGTGGGTAAATTTTATTATGGTCAACAAAAATAAAATCTTTTTTTTTAAAGATCCTAATTGTCACTAATTGTGAGAAACTAACTAAAGATGTGGAATTGAAAATATAAGGAAGAAGACTTACCACAAGCGAATATCCAATTCCTCAATCTTCAATTCTTGATCTTTAATCTCCAAGTAGTTCTTTCACAATAAACACACAAGTTAAAGAACCAAAATAATTAAAACCTACTTAAGCACCTTCCCCGGCAACGGCGCCAAAAACTTGATGCGGCATAAACATGTAACAAAAAGGTTGCAAGTGCACAACCGTGTCAAGTTATAGTATTTAAGATATCGATCCCACGAGGAAGGTGTTTTGTAGGAGAAAATATAAAATCGGTTCTTATGTTGTGTGCGTGACAAATAAGATTGATGAGTGAATGTGATTGTGAAGAGATTGAGATAATGAAAATGGTGTGTAAATAGGTGCAAAGTGTAAGTGGGAGTAAATTTAAAAGAGAATGAGTATGATCAATAAGGTGAGAAGGAAAAATGAATAAAATCAAGAAACAAATAAAAAATCAAGAATGAAGAATAAAATTCTAGAATAAAAGAAAATGTAAGAAATTAAAGATGGTGGATTCAATTATAGATATGGGTAATCTAAAATTGAACCCACTTCTTAGAAAATGGTGATTCCCTAGAGGGTTCTAGCCTAAAGGCGAATCAAACAAAATAAAAATAAACAAAAAGAAAAACTAAACGTAAGAGGGTTCTAGCCTCAAGGTGAATAGTGTAAGAAATTAAAATCTAACTACAAAATAAATTACAAAATCTAAACTATAAAATAAAATTATAAGAATTAAATGCAAGAAAATAAATCTACTCTATAAGCATGAAATAAATCTAAGGCAAGAGGGTTCTAGCCTCTTGGCTATTTAACAAGAAAATAAAATCTAACTACAAGCATAGAAATAAATCTAAACTAATAAGCAATAAAAGAGAAAAAGAAAAGAAATGCAAACCTTCAAATAATTCTCCATCTTCATCTTCATCTTCATCATCCAACAAAGAGAAGAAGAAAAAATTTAAAGTGGTGAAAAAAATTATTATTATTAATTGCAACAAAAAGTTACAATTTTGGAAGGCCTTCTCAATTAAGAGTAGCCCTCCTCTCCAAAAAAGAGTTACAAAAATTTTCACACCCCTAACCCCTCACTCTCTACCCCTATTTATAGTAAACATCAATGAATAAGAGCCCTTGAATTGAATCCTTATCCAAAACCATCAAAAATCAGCCATTGATCTGTAACTGAATCGTAGCCATCGATACCAGCATCGATGCCGACATCGATGCCTGCAACGATGCTAGCATCGATGTCCAATGAAAAATCTGCCTCCACAGATGGCTTCATCTCGTCGAGATAGGCGATTTTCATATATTATATGTTAAATTCCGCCTTCCGGATTGAGAGATATCGTCATTTCTTTGCGGCCAACCATCTTGAATATATTTTGTTTTCATATTTGATTTTTTATTTTCTCCGGCTTCTACAAGCTACTCGGCTTGATTCTGGGCTTGAGATTTTTGGCTCTTGCTTGTGTTCTTCATTTAATTCATGAGATTTTGTTGAGAGATGGGATTTTTGGGCTTTATTCTTCATTAACCTGCAATTAAAAGATAAAAACAATTATTAGTGGTATATTTATTCATATAAAATAGATAATGAGGGTATAATATTGTAATAAAATGTGATTATCACAAGGTACTTAGCCATTTGACTAAAAAAAATGTGTAGTCCCTCACCAGCCTTCTGATGCATTGCCTATCAAAGTCATGTATCCTGTTGTTCAACTGGCGATCGGGCACAGACTCTCACTACTCCCGGCTATGATCACTAATATTCATAGTGAACTTCGCCACCTGGCTACTACTTTCACACAAGAGGGGAAGAAACCTTCAAGTGAGATCCCAACAACCAAGATAGAGCTGCCCTATACCTATTTAATGGCGTGGCTGGTCCTCCATCGATCTGATTTGATGACAGTGCCCGAGGTTGCAGATCCGGATCTTCCACTACTACAAATCTTAGAAGAATGTAAATGGATGTGCAAGCAGTGGCATGAAGTATCAAGGTAGTTCCGGTTCATAAGTGTTGGGAGTTTTTAAGTGTTTCCCTTAATTTTTCTGGACTTATAATGAATTGCTTATAGATGAGGAAGAACCTAGGAGAAATATGACTGCTTCGGATGTGGGATGTTTTAGATGGTTGTTAAACATCCATCCTGGTTATTTGCTCTTTTGGGTTAAGAATGTATGTAGCATCGAGCCTTATCTGCCGTGTAGATTTGCGCGTCAGTATGGTTATGATCAATTGCATGTGGGTAATCCAAACAGGAAGCTGAAGATTTGTGGGGGTCTTATTAATGGCGCGCGGGCTTGGTTCTGGAGTACAAGTGGCTGCACTAATGCCCGGTTCAATCTTCCCACCGCTACGCCTGGTTTGCAAATGACTTTCTTGTATTGTAAGTGGCTTATAGCGGATAATGCGTCCATGAAGAAGAAGAGGATTTTAGAGTTAGAGGCGGAAACCGCGTCCCGACTTGTCACTGAAGCGGTTCGAGAGACTGTACTCCTAAGAAAGTGAAAGAAACCTATTGAATCCTCCCGTAAAGGAAAACAAGTTGCTTATTCTAATGAGAGAGAGGAGGAACTTTTCACGGATGTAGCTTGGACATCCAAAGAAGAAGGTGAAGCTGAAGGTGTTGGAGTCAGGAGCGACGATGAGGAGGACGTAACGGGTCTCCCACCTTCTTTCTTTCAAGGAGGAGGTGCGAGCTCTCCTGTTGCTCACAGAACTCCTCGTGTTGACCAGCCTAAATCATCAGAAGCTCCAAGAAAGATGAAAGAGAAGTTTATCTTAACATCTCCCCACCGGATGTCAGTTAGATACCCTAGCGGGGGTGAATAAGAAGAAGAATATACAATGCCTTTTGCTGGTAGAAAGAGATCTCGATCCTTAACTCCTGCTCATGCTCAAGCTCAAGCTTAGACTTCTCCAAAAGCTGAGCAGTGTACAAAACATAGTTATGAGAGATCTGACACTTTGGAGGAAGTCCACTCGTCAAAGAGGACTAAAAAGGTTGCACATCGGCAACGCGCTCCTCTACCTGCATTTAAAGAGGAGTCGACCCACGATGTTCTTGTTGACGAAGGAGGTAACATCTCGTCCTTACTTCTCTTCTGCTATCTCATCTTCAAATTTGAACTTATTCCGTACTTGGCTTTCATAGGGAATCATGAAGAAGGAGAAATTAAATTTGAGCCTACTTCTCCAGGACTTATGAAAACTAAGGAACCCAGCTTCGTTCAACAAATACATGAAGCAATAGATGATGAGCCTACCGGTACTGATGTCACTATAGAATCTGGCATTCAAATGGCCCCTACTACTGAAGTTACTCCAACAGTTTCTGGCACAGGTATAGATACTTCCCCATTCAGAGGGTAATTTCGAGAGATGAGTGAGTCGGAGTACGTACCTCCTCTAATGGTTTCTGCACTTCTTCTTCTTTTAGAAAAACTAAGGGAAGCAGGTACAAGTAGTGGAGCTACAGAGCCTGTGGCCGGCTGTGACTGAAGGTAATGTTGACTTGCATCTGGTGTGGATATATATTGTAGGATGTCTAAAAATCACAACAGATAGCTGATCCCCCGTCAAACACCGATGATGGAAGTTACAATCTGACGACTTTCAGAAGGCTAAATTTGAAGACTTTCACGTAGATCGATGAAGGTTACAATCTAACGACCTTTGCAACAACTGATGAAAGCTCTAATCAACAATCTTCACAATCAACATTGGGAATTACAATCTGATGACTCTCATATTTTTAAGGAGCCAAGATGAAGATTACAAGATGACGGTCTTTACAACGCTCTACAGAAGAGACTACAAGTCAACTAACCCCTTCTAAACGCGAAAGTCATCTCCGCGTTTCAATTCTTGAAATGCAGGCGATCCCCGCGATTCAATTCTTGAAACATAGGCGACCCCCGTGTTTCAATTCTCGAAACACAGGCGACCCCCGTGTTTCCAACCTTCAGCAAATGAAACGCAGGCGACCCTCGCATTTCCAACCTTTAGACTCCAAAATGCGGGTGACCCTCACATTTTTCAACATCCAGCGGGTGCTCAACTCTGCATCTCCAGTCTAAAACGCGAAGTTAGGGTCCTAAACGCCCAGACTGGCGTTTTGACTCGTTCAAAGCATGAACTGAACGGTTTCAAAATCATTTTCCCCACGATCTGAAGAGCTGTTTAAGGGAGGCGGTTACACCCCATTTAGCCCCACTTAGGAGAAAATTAAGGGGACGGTTATACCCCTTAATCCCCTATAAATATGGGTAAACTCAACTGAGTTCGGGCTGGATCCTTCGTCCTTCGACAGGGGAGCAAATAAGGGATCTAGGCTGGATTTTTGGCTGGAGATTTGGCTCTCGGATTCAGCCTTATTTTTCATCCTTTGGCTTGGCAGCGAGGAGGAGATCTTCGGTTAGCTTTTTGGGGGAGTTACCGGAGCTTTAGAGATCGACAACAGGAGCTTTCATCAAACTTGGCTTGTCAAATTGATTTTTGGTTAAATCAACTCTTTCATAGAGTTTCAAACTGTAGGCGTATAAAATTGCCTATAGGTCCCTTATCACAGCTCGACGACGCCAATTCAACAAAAGGACCATCGAGCGACGTATCCAAGCACGACCGTTATCCCGCCAACGCCGAAGCCAAGCCATACGCAACGGAGCAGGTTAACGAGGCGACGAAGCCAACAAATCGCACCCAAGCATTGGAATGCATCCACTCGCACGCGGAATCAAACCAACGTTTCGGGGAATCACCGAGTCATCTAAACAAGAGCGAACTCGGTGATACAACGATCGAATCAAGATCAATTCCGGACTCGAACTCAGAAGCGGATTAACTGCCATATTTGGAATCAAGTCAACAAGTCGATTCCAGATCAAGTCAACCACAAACCGAATCAAATCCGAACAACGGAGAACCGGAAACACCGGAAAACCCGAACGACGGACGAAACGACGGAACACCCGGGGGCTCGGCACTGGGCCGAGCCACCTCAAGGTGGCTCGGCCCAAGCTGAGCCACCCTGAGGTGGCTCGGTGGCCGAGCCACCCAGGGGTGGCTAGGCCCTGTTCTGTGCACGGGGCACAGTAACGAGTGCCTATAAATAGGCCTTGTGCTCATTTGTTTCAGAGGTTGGAAATTTTGGAGAGAGGCGAAGCCCTGCTGGATTGAAGACTCAGATCTAAACAAGATTTAAACTTTGAAGGCTTTGGAGACTTGGACTTCCAGATCCGGTGCTCAGCGATCGTCAACGCCAAATAAGGCAGGTGTTCGAGAGGATCGGATCTTCAGATCTACACG
>BQKN01000893.1:89248-175551 GCA_022839385.1 Asparagus kiusianus | reverse complement strand
GAGTACAATGACATCAATGAAGAAAGACACAAATTTTCCCGCGAACACAAACTCGTTCAGAGTTATCAACTCATCAAGAGTTCTAAAACTTACCACGCAAGTTCTCCACAGCGTCAAACCATGAGGAGAAGATATCATTCCAGTGAATCAAGACGTTCGGATCGTCAACGGAGAGCAAACTCGATGCGAGCATTCGAGGGAGGCACTCCATCGCCACCGTGAAGAACCCAGACTTAAACAAATGGGAGAATCCAAATCATTCTCCTCTCTTTTGTAATCAGAAAATCCAATTGTAATTGAGATTAAAGAAATACAAATCAAATTTCCTTCATTTCCTTTTACTACAAATTTTCCAACAAACAAAAGATGGCGACTCTGCTGGGGACAAGCTTCTCTAAAGAAGAAGTGGTGGCACAATCCAACGTCAAACTCACTGGAATAACCGTCAAAACTCTTGTGGTAGAGTTTGATCAACCCAAGTTTGAGGAGTCCATCTCCTCCGGATCCCTTAGCCCCAAGGCTATGTGCAAGATCCACAAAGTCTCCAAGGAGACTAAAGCTCCAACTGTTGCTCCTGTGCTGAAGGAAGCCTTCTCCTTTAATCAAGAGTGCTCGAACAGCCCCTCCTCAGAAGGAGTGGGCTCAGCTTCGGCCAAACTCGTCCACCATATTGAAGGTTCTGCATTCGTGCCAAAGCGACGGGTATCGGGTCATGAAAGGCCCATCCCGGCGACCAACTCTGTCGACGCTGACGACATCATTGCAAAGGCCTTAAAACAAGCCTACAAGAACACCGCTCGTTAAAGAAGAAGGTCTCAGCGATTAGCACAACTCCGAGAAAGTCGATCCTCCAACTAACGTGAGCTTCGCGTTTGTGAGCCTAAACGCAACCCTGAGCTCCGCGTTTCTACTTTAGAACACAAGCCTCGTGTTTATGAGCCCAAACATGAGCTTCGCGAGAACCAGACTAAACGTGACCCTCAATGGTGCGTTTTACAGCTAAAACGTAGACCTCAAGTCTACGTTGAAAGCGAACTTCAGCTTCACGTTTCCCAGTCAAAACACGACCTTCGCATTGCCAAACCAAAATGCGGACCTCGCGTTTCAAGTGCCAAATGTGAGGGGTGGATATAAGAAGTCTATGGATTCAAGGCATCTCAACCAGATCCATGTTCACCAAGAGCTAGTCCTGTCCAAACATGGACTGGGGCTTCTAATTCAAACCTCATGATCAGTGAGTAATTCTTCTCGAGTCTTTACAATAGACTTAAGAATGTTCATATCAAGAGAAAGATCGATGCAACAAGTCATTCGTTCATTCCAATGTGAACGACTGATTCCTACGGTCCTCTCAGGACATCAATGCTACTCATATGTGGCCAAACCATTGGTGTTCGACCAATTAACGAACGTTGCTTTGCCCAACCAACGATGACGTTTGCACAGGAAGAAGTCTCCAGAGACCGAGTATCCTATAGTCACTATTAATGTGATCGGCAGAGGGAAAGTCTCAGGTCTTAGTTTCAATGATTCTGAGACAAGTCGCTCACCGACCATCAGAAAAATCGCTAACGAGTTTGAAGGAGTCTACCGACACACTCGGACTCAAACGGGAGCCATTCCCCCTGTCAACTATCGGAGGTTAGCTAGAGGAACCAATTCTGATGATGAACACTCAGCCATTGCAGAGTCCTAATCATCAAGCTCTTTTGTTGAACATGAGAGCTCCGCTTATATGACGGGAAACCATAAAGATCTCGCCAAGAGACTTGATGAGCAGGAGGCCATGATCAAATCTCAGCAGGAGGCCATCAAGGAACTCTTGGCCCTGATGAATCAAATCGTCGGAGACAAGGCCAAATCTCAGAAGACAGATTCACCACCTAGGACAGAATCCTCCTGGAGAGAAAAAACGTCTTCATCCCGACCTCACACAAGCAAAGGGAAAAGAAAAGTGGTTGATGACACGGCTTCTGACCAAGAAGCCCACAACCTGGAATCTTTCTCTGATGAAGGAAAGAGAAGCCGAGAATGAACAGAATCCTCAATCGGCTAAAATGGAAGAATTGGAAGCCCGCCTTAATGCCATTGCTAATAGAAATGAGCTCTAAGACGAGGGAGTTGTTAGGCCCTATCCTGCCAAATGGGATGTAACCCCTTATCCTCCAAAATTTGAGGTCCCGACGCTACAAACTTTTAACGGCACGGGATCACCGAACCAACATATCTATCATTTCAAGTCATAGACCGGGAATGTGATATCAAACGATGCCATACTAGCTCGATTGTTCATTGGCACCCTCAAGGGAGTTGCCTTTGAATGGTTTAGAAAACTACCTGCGGGATGTATCCAAAAGTGGACAGATCTAGAGAGACTCTTCCTGTCAAGATTCTTTGAAGAGGATACAGAAGTCTCCATCCATACCCTTCTCACCACTAAGCAGAAGAAGAGAGAGTCTGTCAAAGCCTTCGTCAAAAGATTCCGAACCATGGCTCTCCGGTGTTCGTCAAGTATGACACAGTCTACCTTAGTGGAGACCTATCGCCAAAACTTATAGACCGACCTTCTAGCACAAATGAGGGTTGTAGAATGCTATTCCTGGAGACAACTAATCTCTCAAGGCGAATAGGCTCAAAAGATTATTGTCAGGATCAAAGCTGAAGAACAAAGTAGGCAGGATCAACCTGAGCAATCGGACCAAGCCCAATCTTCTTAGTCAGAAGGGGAAGATACTACGGCCAATGAAGCCAGTCCTCTTCAGTAGGATGTCAGGTCCAACAGCTATCACGTTAACAGTTACCTCTGATAGTCAAACTCGTTAGATAGTGGCCTACTAGGTGATGTGCCATGTCTACTCCTTGCCCTCCCCGCACTTATTCAAGGCTGGGGGTTAGTTTATTTGTAGTTCATTAGATTATGAATAATAAATTTTCTGAGTTGTCACGTTTAATAAAATACCTCTGTCAACCATGAAATCTGCTAAAACTATCAAGTTAACAATACACCTCTGATAGTCCGTTTCCCCTAAATTCCCCCACCAATCCTCTTCAAGTAGGATGGCGGGTCTACCAAAACTATCATGTTAGCATCTACCTCTGATAGTCAATCAACTTGCCAATCCTCTTCAAGTAAGATGGCAGGTCTACCAAAAATATCACGTTAACATCTACCTCTAATAGTCAATCAATCTGCCAATCTACTTCAAGTAGGATGACGGGTCTACCAAAACTTTCACGTTAATATCTACCTCTGATAGTCAATCAACTTGCCAATCCTCTTCAAGTAGGATGACGGGTCTACCAAAACTATCACGTTAATGATCACCTCTGATAGTTTATTCCCTCCAAATTCTCCTACCAATCCTCTTCAATAGGATGGCGGGTCTACAAAACTATCACGTTAACAGTTACCTCTAATAGTCCATCAATCTGCTAATCCTCTTTAATAGGATGGCGGGTCCACAAAACTATCACGTTAACAGTTACCTCTGATAGTCCATCAATCTGCCAATCCTCTTCAATAGGATGGCGGGTTCACAAAACTATCACGTTAACAATTACCTCTGATAGTCCATCAATCTACCAATCCTCTTCAATAGGATGGTGGGTCCACAAAACTATCATGTTAACATCTACCTCTGACAGTCCATCAATCTGCCAATCCTCTTCAATAGGATGGCGGGTCCACAAAACAATCACGTTAACAGTTACCTCTGATAGTCCATCAACTTGCTAATCTTCTTTAATAGGATAGCAGGTCCACAAAACTATCACATTAACAGTTACCTCTGATAGTCCATCAACTTGCCAATCTTCTTCAATAGGATCACAAGTCCACAAAACTATCACTTTATTAGTTACCTCTGATAGTCAAACTCATCAGATAATGGCCTACCAGGTGATGTGCCTCTATTCCGACTTTATGGATAGTGCCCCACTAGGCGATGTGCCATGTCTACCCCTCTTTTTCTTCCCATGCTAAGTCTTAATCAAGACTGGGGGTTGGTTACTTGGAATCCATTGGATTAAGAGTAACAAATCTTTTACATCGTTGAGTTAACATTACACTTCTGACGATCATTACCCCTACAGAGTATGAATGCAGCTTGCATCACTCCCAATTTGTCACGTTAACAAAACACCCCTGACAATCAACTTATCAATCCTTGTCAATAAGATGATAGGTCCTCGAAATTGCTCAAATCGCAATCTTCCCCAGCAAGACACTAAGTCTTCAAAATCTTATTCAAATCGTAAGTATCAAAATTCATCACTTCTGGTGATAAACTCACTTAGCAATTCTCCCCAGCGAGACGCTAGTCCCTAAAATCTTGTTCAAATCACAAGTACAAAATTCTGTCACGTTAATATCACACCTCTGAAAACCCACTTATCAATTCTCTTCAATAGGATGATAAGTCCTCAAAGTTGCTCCAATCGCAACACAAATCCTGTCACGTTAATATCACACCTCTTACAACCAAATCAACTTATCGATTCTCCATAATAGAGCGATAAGTCCTCAAGGTTGCTCCGACCGCAACAAATTATTGTCACGTTAATATCACACCTCTGACAAAATCAACTTATCGACTCTCTTCAATAGAGCGATAGGTCCACAAATTCCTGTCACGTTAATATCACACCTCTGACAAAATCCACTTATTAATCCTCTTCAATAGGATGATAAGTCCACAAAGTTGCTCCGATCGTAATAAAATACTATCAAGTTAACATCACATCTGACAAAATCCACTTATTAATCCTCTTCAATAGGATGATAAGTCCACAAAGTTGCTCCGATCGCAACAAATTCCCGTCAAGTTAACATTACACCTCTGGCGACGAAATCAATTTATTGACTCTCTTCAATAGAGCGATAGATTCATAAAATACTGTTAGGTTAACATCACACCTCTAACAGTCAAACCCCCTAATGAACTTGTTAATCCTTTTTCAACAAGAATAGCAAGTTTTTATTATAAAATCCCCAGCGGATTAAAGATTTTCTAGAATTATCCTAGTGATAGTGAAGAAATTTTTTAAATTTTATTCTAAGTAAAAATTCATGCCAAGTTAATACTACACCTCTGGCACTTCCAATTTTCTTTCAGTGTTTCAAGTGAAAATATAACATAGGAAGAAATAGTGATAAAGCCTATGTATTCAATATCGTAGCACCAAAATCCATGCCTCACATGCATGGGGGATTTTATCTCGATCCCTAATTAGAGATAAGTCTGCATCTGACACATGCTGCTGGGTAGCCTATTCCCGTAATAATGGCGAAGTCTACGTATTCAACATCGTAGCAAGTTGTTATTAATAACACCAGAATCCATGCCTTACACGCATGAGGGACTTTATCTTGATCCCTAATTAGAGATAAGTCTACGCCTAACATGCGTTGCCGGTTAGTCTTTTGCCGTGAAAAGGACACTAAAATCCATGCCTCACACGTAAGGGGGACTTTATCTCGATCCCTAATTAGAGATAAGTCTACGGCTAATTCGCGTTCTCGGTTAGTCTTTTTTTGTGAAAATGACAAAGTCTATGTATTCAAAATCATAGCATCAAGTCTAAGAGGGTTCATTCTCTTAGCACAATATTAAATGTGAAACGGATTCAAATAATTCACATGCTAGCCTGACTCAAACGGTAGTCGATAAAAGCTTATCAAATCTGTTGATGGCTGAGGGTTTGCCAAAAATCCTATGCATGTATGCAGGCCCATCAGCTTAATGGATGTGAGCCGAGGCTTGAAACAGATGAGCTAAAGACAAGTCTCAAAGACTTAGTCAAAATGCATGAGAGCCACCTCCGCGTCTCAAGTCAAAACACCAAGGTTAGACCCGTATTCCAAAAACCACAACGCCGATGTCACACACGGGTTCCAGACTTAAAACGCAAGGGTGAGACCCGCGTCTCAAGTTCAAAATGCAGGGGTCCACCCCCGCATTCCAGAAGTAGGATTATGACGCATACCTTCACACAGGTCCTACGTGGCAAATCCCTTCAACCAAGATGCCTTTGAAGCGAGTGCAGAGAACAACTCCTTTATGATAAGGAATAAACAGCTCCAAGATCAAAGTTGAAATCCAAAGTATTCCGAAAATTCGTCCCCGTCAACCACAGACTTTCGAAAACTTTGGAGGGGGTTCTGTAGACTATCTAAAAATCACAACAGATAGCTGATCCCCTATCAAATACCGATGATGGAAGTTACAATCTGACGACTTCCAGAAGGCTATAATTTGAAGATTTTTACATAGATCGATGAAGGTTATAATCTGACAACCTTCGTAACAATTGATGAAAGGTCTAATCAACAGCCTTCACAATCAACATCAAGAATTACAATCTGACGACTCTTATATTTTCAAGGACCCAAGATAAAGATTACAAGATGACGGTCTTTGCAACGCTCTACAGAAGAGGCTACAAGTCAACTATCCCCTTCTAAATGCGGAAGTCATCTCCGCGTTTAAATTCTTGAAACGTAGGTTGTTGGCCTTCTTGTTTTGATGATGTTTAACAAACAATTTACTTCTAATGTTGTTTGTCTAGTGTTTGTGTTTTCGTATTTATTGTAGACAAACAACGAGTTGGAGGATGGATGGAATAGAGTTTCAACGATCATATCCAATGAAGGTTGGCGGAATGTCGGGTTGAAGCCATGCAATTCAAGTTAAAGATTCAAGTTTCCGCTTCATCCGTAAGATTACCAAGTCAAGCTTATTGAAGATCAAGATTGCTTGGGTAATTTAGTTTAAGTTTTATATTATGTGTGTTAAGTACCTTTATCTCAATATCATATACACACACGTATTTAGTTTCTACGCATATATATAGTTATATATATACATGCATGGTTTTGGGTTTTCATGTTTACAAATATGAAATTACATATTTCATATTTATTATTGTGATTTGGTTTAACTACTTAGATATGAAACAAATATATTTTCATATACATACTCATATGTTTCATTTTCTATTGTATTTGTAAAAATATTGTATTCTTAGTTTTTGGACTTAACAATAATCATATACATATTTTATTAAGTCTACATAATCATTTTGCAAAGTTTCAAAAGTTGGTTTAGGTCAAAACATCAAACTCATGTGTTTACATTTTCATGTTTTGGACTATTTTATAAAATGATGATATTTTTCATTTGGGAAGTCCTTTTTGGAAACATGTCTACAATCATTCCCTAAAGTTTTACATATTTTGGAATTTATTTGATATTTTTAAACAGTATTTTAAAATCAGAAAAATAGTTTTCAGAACTTCATTTTCATATATCAGTTCACGGTCGACCGCCACGGTCGACCGCGACTGAGTCTATTGTATAGTGGGCAGCAGAGACTTTCACGGTCGACCGTCGCGGTCGATCGTGAGCTCGAGATTTCCCACGGTCGACCACCACGGTCGATTGCCAAAGTCTCTGGTAGTATTCTGAGGTTCTGTAGTGCCTCGCGGTCGACCGCGAGAATTTCACGGTCGACCGCCGATAGCCCAACGACTATATTGGGTACAGAATCTATTTCCGTTTTTTCTAGGATTTTTGTTGTTTTGTTTGGGGTTTTGGCTGTTGGTTTCTCTTCCTATATAAACCCCCAAACCCCCTTCTATTTCAGCAACCAATGGGATGTTTTAAACAAGTTTTAAAAAGATTTTAACAGGGGTTTAAGTTTGGTTTAAAGCTGTTTTGGTTGGTTCACAAGTGGAGGAGATCACCTACATTGTTTGAGCTTCCTTTTAATCAATCTCTCCATCTTGTTTTTTAGAGAAGAATTCCTAAACTCTATTTCTAGCTATTTGTTTTGTTTATAATTTCTATATGCTAGATTTTAATTGAGTTTAGTTGATTTTATTTCACTCTTTGTTTACACACACACACCCACTTGAGCTTATTGTATTTTCATACACAGTATATTTAGGTTGGTGAGAGTTGTAACAATTGAGTGTGAGCTTTTATTGTGTTCTTATCCATATTAGAGAACAATCATTCATTGTATTTGTGCTTATTGTGAGATACACTTTGAAATACACTTGTACACTAAGAGGAGTGTGTGGTGAGAGTCGGGGATCGTTCCAAGAGGAGTGACGTCGGTTGACGAACCTAGGGAGAGGTTGTAACCGAGCACTTGAGGGAGACACGGCTAGGTCCAACACTTGTGAGGGTATAGAGTGTGATTGCAAGAGTGTCGATTGTAAAGTTTTCGGTTAGCTAGAAAACCGAGTGTGAGGTGTGTAGAAGTTCCGGCTTCCAAACCGGATTGTGATAGTGGATTTCTCCCCGGGAGTGGGGAGCGGAGACGTAGGACGGAAGGTACGAACTCCGTGATCATATTGTGTGTTTGCATTGTTTATTTGCTCTATCACTCTTAGTTTGTTTCCCCTTGTGTGATTTATATATCCTTGCTCATATAACTGTAATATCTCATTGCTAGGATATATCCATTTGTTCATGTTGCTTATCCTAGCTCATTTATCTTGTTGTATTTCATACTTGCTAGGATAACTTGTTAATTAATTTTAATTGACATAAAATCGGATTAGATTAGCATAAGACCCTAATCACCCCCCTCTAGGGTCTAACAATTGGTATCAGAGCTTGATGCTCTTTGATTTAAGGACTAACCGCCTTGAGTTAAAGATCCAAGTTATCTTTTTGTGTTAATCCAATTTTTGATTTTTGCATTACTTGTATATATATAAATTATGGATATGAATGATGCATCTTGTTTAGGCTATGATTCTAGTATTTCTCCAAAATTCAATGTTTTCCCCTATGCTCAATGGTGCTTTAGATTCAAAATATTTGTTCAATCTAAAAATATCAATTTATGGGAAGTCATTGATTGTGCTTATATTGTGCCCACGTTGGAGAAATCCAAGTGGAGCAAACATGATAAAAAGATGTTTATTATGAACAAGCTTATGTTAGAATTTTTATTAAATGCATTTTATTCATCTATGTCTAACAAGCTTGATTCTTTTGATAGCGCGTATACATTGTGGAAATTCATAGAAGCGCATCAAGGGGACTTCGAGGCGATCCAACAAGCTTTGGCAGATCCGGCTTCAAGTTCATATGGAGCTTCATGCACACGAGCACTAGGCGATAGCCCTAGTGAGGTTTGCGAGTTCGAAACCACTAATGAGTTATCTAGTGATGAACTTGCTTGTGCTAGTGAAAGATTATTGCATGCCTACAAGAAATTGCAAAATGATTTTATTGATTTAAAGCACAAGCATGATAATTTAGAATCCGATCATGAGGAGCTAGTGTCAAAAAAAGAAAATATCATGCTTAAAGAAAACAATGACATGTTAATTTTGGAAAATGAAAAATTGACATCATCCATTTCTAGCTTAACTCATGAAAGAGATAATACCATGTTAGAAGTAGAGAACATACAGAACGATACTGCTTCTTTTATAAATGATTATTTATGTTCTACTTCTAAAGTTAATGCTAATATGCCTAATGATGAGTTGAACAATGTTAAAAACCGTATTTCCTCTTTAGATTCAACTCTAACTACATGCATTAACAACCACAAGAAGCTTGTGGATATGTGTGCCAAGTCTAATACAAAATCATCCACTCATTATGCACATATTTATAGCAAAGTTTACAAGTGCTCCACTTGTGGTCGTAAAGGCCATTTATCTAAATTTTGCTATGATGCACACAAATATAAGAATGCTAAAGCTCATTGTGCATCTCATCAAGTTTCTTCATCACACACACATGTACATGCACACACTCTTAAAGTTCATCATAAGCATGCTCATGTGTTTAAATGTGATCTTTGTGGACGTTTTGGCCATTTGACAAAATTTTGCTATGATTTAAAAAAGACTTTACTTTTGCCAAACGATTTTAAAAGACCACAAAAGTTTAAGTGTGATCATTGTGGTAGATTTGGTCATTTGACCAAGTTTTGTTTTGATTTGAAGAGAATTTCCCATTTGCAAAATAATTTTAAAGAACAATCTATTTTTGCAAATGTGTCCTGAGCACCTTTTAATGGTCAACATAAGCAAATGCTTCCTTTCCATTGTACATATTGCAATCGGAAGGGTCATTTGAGTGATTATTGCTATGACCGATCCCGTGCACCACATATGTCTAAGAGGGTTCATAACCCTAGGGCTTTGAGCTTTAATGATAGGGGTCATATCCCTAAACCTTTTGGTACCAAGAATACTTGGGTGCCAAAATAAATTTGATTTTAAACCAAGAATTTTAGTATTTTTATTTTCCTTTTCTTGGTTTTGAAAATTATGCTTTAAAAGCTTTTTGGATATGAAAACAATTTTTAAATTGATCTAATTCTTTTGTTTTCATGAGTATTAATTTCGATTTTGATGAGAGGTTTATATTTATGTAACCCTCTGGGTTTATTGGGTGTTTATTCCCAAATCTTGTTTACCGGATGCTAAAATGTTTATATGGGTTGATACTAGCTCAATAGCTAGATATAATTGCCTCTCTTGAGTTTTTGAAAATCAATGATGATTTGGTTTTATGTTCTTATATGATTTACTTGCGATTTATGATTTCAATTGGTTGATTTGTTTTCATTTAAAAACTTTTTACATGATTCTCATGTTTCTCTTCTTTTGATTTCATAAATCTATTCTTATACATGGTTTTTATAATGAGACACAAATCATTATGTGTCCTCATTGTATTTTTTTTTGTATGTGAGTGGTGTTTAGCATTTTTTTTATGCTTGCTCACACATTTGCCATGATCCTTTATTTCATATTCTCTATATGGCATTTTGATAGGGGGAGCAATCCCTATATCTTTCTTGTTTTTTACTCACCCATTCTTATTGATAGGGGGAGCCTTCGCTCTCTTCATTCTTGGTGTTTTCCCCTTTTTGATGTTGTCAAAGGGGGAGAAATATTGTGAGTATATCCTTTCTTGTTTATATGCATGATATATTATAATTTATATATTCATTTCCCTTCATGCATATATCCTTTTTGTAAATTATTTGTCATCATCAAAAAGGGGGAGATTGTTGGCCTTCTTGTTTTGATGATGTTTAACAAACAATTTACTTCTAATGTTGTTTGTCTAGTGTCTGTGTTTTCGTATTTATTGTAGACAAACAACGAGTTGGAGGATGGATGGAATAGAGTTTCAACGATCATATCCAATGGAGGTTGGCGGAATGTCAGGTTGAAGCTATGCAATTCAAGTTAAAGATTCAAGTTTCCGCTTCATCCGCAAGATTACCAAGTCAAGCTTATTGAAGATCAAGATTGCTTGGGTAACTTAGTTTAAGTTTTATATTATGTGTGTTAAGTACCTTAAGCTCAATATCATATACACACACGTATTTGGTTTCTACGTATATATATAGTTATATATATACATGCATGGTTTTGGGTTTTCATGTTTACAAATATGAAATTACATATTTCATATTTATTATTGTGATTTAGTTTAACTACTTAGATATGAAACAAATATATTTTCATATACATACTCATATGTTTTATTTTCTATTGTATTTGTAAAAATATTGTATTCTTAGTTTTTGGACTTAACAATAATCATATACATATTTTATTAAGTCTACATAATTATTTTGCAAAGTTTCAAAAGTTGGTTTAGGTCAAAACATCAAACTCATGTGTTTACATTTTCATGTTTTGGACTATTTTATAAAATGATGATATTTTTCATTTGGGAAGTCCTTTTTGGAAACATGTCAACAATCATTCCCCAAAGTTTTATATTTTTTGGAATTTATTTGATATTTTTAAACAGTGTTTTAAAATCAAAAAAACAGTTTTCAGAACTTCATTTTCATATATCAGTTCACGGTCGACCGCCACGGTCGACCGTGACTGAGTCTATTGCATAGTGGGCAGCAGAGACTTTCACGGTCGACCGCCGCGGTCGACCGTGAGCTCGAGATTTCCCACGGTCGACCGCCACGGTCGACCGCCAAAGTCTCTGGTAGTTTTCTGAGGTTCTGTAGTGCCTCGCGGTCGACCGCGAGAATTTCACGGTCGACCGCCGATAGCCCAACGGCTATATTAGGTACAGAATCTGTTTCCGTTTTTTCTAGGATTTTTGTTATTTTGTTTGGGGTTTTGGCTGTTGGTTTCTCTTCCTATATAAATCCCCAAACCCCCTTCTATTTCAGCAACCAATGGGATGTTTTAAACAAGTTTATAAAAGATTTTAACATGGGTTTAAGTTTGGTTTAAAGCTGCTTTGGTTGGTTCACAAGTGGAGGAGATCATCTACATTGTTTGAGCTTCCTTTTAATCAATCTCTCCATCTTGTTTTTCAGAGAAGAATTCCTAAACTCTATTTCTAGCTATTTGTTTTGTTTATAATTTCTATATGCTAGATTTTAATTGAGTTTAGTTGATTTTGTTTCACTCTTTGTTTACACACACACCCACTTGAGCTTATTGTATTTTCATACATAGTATATTTGGGTTGGTGAGAGTTGTAATAATTGAGTGTGAGCTTTCATTGTGTTCTCATCCATATTAGAAAACAATCATTCATTGTATTTGTGCTTATTGTGAGATACACTTTGTAATACACTTGTACACCGAGAGGAGTGTGTGGTGAGAGTCGGGGATCGTCCCAAGAGGAGTGGTGTCGATTGATGAACCTAGGGAGAGGTTGTAACCGAGCACTTGAGGGAGACACGGCTAGGTCCAACACTTGTGAGGGTGTAGAGTGTGATTGCAAGAGTGTCGATTGTAAAGTTTTCGGTTAGCTAGAAAACCGAGTGTGAGGTGTGTAGAAGTTCCGGCTTCCAAACCGGATTGTGATAGTGGATTTCTCCCCGGGAGTGGGGAGCGGAGACGTAGGACGGAAGGTCCGAACTCCGTGATCATATTGTGTGTTTGCATTGTTTATTTGCTCTATCACTCTTAGTTTGTTTCCCCTTGTGTGATTTATATATCCTTGCTCATATAACTGTAATATCTCATTGCTAGGATATATTCATTTGTTCATGTTGCTTATCCTAGCTCATTTATCTTGTTGTATTTCATACTTGCTAGGATAACTTGTTAATTAATTTTAATTAGTATAAAATCGGATTAGATTAGCATAAGACCCTAATCACCCCCCCTCTAGGGTCTAACACAGGCAACCCCCGCGTTTTAATTCTTGAAATGCAGGCGACCCCCGCATTTCAATTCACAAAACATAGGCGACCCCCGCGTTTCCAACCTTCAGCAAACGAAATATAGGCGACCCCCGCGTTTCCAACCTTCAGACTCCAAAACGCGGGTGGCCCTCGCGTTTTTCAACATCTAGCCGGTGCTCAACTCCGCGTATCCAGTCTAAAATGCGGAGTTAGGGTTCTAAATGCCCAGACTGGCATTTTGACTCGTTCAAAGCACGAACTGAACGGTTTCAAAACTATTTTCCCCACGATCTGTGGAGCTGTTTAAGGGGGGCGGTTACACCTCATTCAGCCTCACTTAAGAGTGAATTAAGGAGGCGGTTGCACCCCTTAATCCCCTATAAATATGGGTAAACTCAACTGAGTTCGGGCTGGATCCTTCGTCCTTCGATAGGGGAGCAAAGAAGGGATCTCGGTTGGATTTTTGGCTGGAGATTTGGCTCTCAGATTCCGCCTTCTTTTTCATCCTTCGGCTTGGCAGAGAGGAGGAGATCATCAATTAGCTTTTGGGGGGAGTTGCTGGAGCTTTGGAGATCGACAACAGGAGCTTTCATCAAACTTGGCTTGTCAAACAGATTTTCGGTTAAATCAACTCTTTCATAGAGTTTCAAACTCGTTCAGAGTTATCAACTCATCAAGAGTTCTAAAACTTACCACGCAAGTTCTCCACAGCATCAAATCGTGAGGAGAAGATATTGTTCCAGTGAATCAAGACGTTCGGATCATCAACGGAGAGCAAACTCGACGCGAGCATTCGAGGGAGGCACTCCATCTCCACCGTGAAGAACCCAGACTTAAACAAAGGGGAGAATCCAGATCATTCTCCTCTCTTTTGTAATCAGGAAATCTAATTGTAATTGAGATTAAAGGAATACAAATCAAATTTCCTTCATTTCTTTTTACTACAAATTTTCCAACAAACATATATATATACAGATACATACATATATACTCATGATTCATTCCATTCTGTAGATATTATGATGAATGAACCAGCCGAGGAGGAGACCACCCATACTGCTGAGGTTGAGGATTTCAATAAACTAAACCTAGATCTTGACCTTTCAGAAGATGACCATCGGTTGATCTCCGATTTGTTATCGAGGAAAACTCCTGGTGAGGCTACAGGACCGGCTGCTGGAGCTGGTTCATCTGTAGGTATGGATTTTATTCTCGAATCTCAATTGTCCCTTTGTTGCTTAATTATAAATGACCATATGTGAATTTTGACTATAGGACCGGCCACTGGTGTGGATACAACTATAGCCTCAGGGCCTTTAGAACAGGCTAAAGACTTGGGCTCTTCAAGTTTGGATCGGGCTGTTGCTGAAATTTAACCATCTTCACTCCAACCCAAAATTATTGTCGAATCAGATCCGATGCTGACAAAGGTCCCAGCTAAACTTATAGTTAGCCCAGCTGATCAAGCTACTAAGTCAACTGACGAAGCGGGTACATCGGTGATCGTCATATCTGAGAAAGCTCCAATTGTTCTCGAAGCTGATTTAACACAACCAGGACAAGAGAGCCATGCTGAAGGATCTTCTGTCGGGCTCGGTATGTTTTCGCTCACTGTTGCTTTGGAATTCTAAGTATCAAATTCAAATTCAACAACTCTTTTGAGTGCTTACTTTCCTTACTCCTATTTTAATGCCTTCTCTGTCACTACTCGAGCCCATCAAAATATTAATGTAGGATGAAGATCCAGATAAGGCTGTTATCTGCTCCGATCTTCATAGCTTCGTCTCTTTCTTAAACATCATGATCGATCGAATCCTTCATAAGGGGTCATCCTTTGACAACTCAGGAGATCCCTTGATCGGCATGTGTTGGGGATCAGGGAAGAAGGGTATTCAAATTTGGCCAATTCCATTGAAGCATACTTGGCTCACCTCGAACAGGAAATCAAGAAGCCGAGGGAACTTTAGGCTAGCGGTGCTTCCTCTTATATAGTTGCCCGAATGGAATCAAGGCTGAAGGCGTGGTGTGATACACAGACGTCAGCTGAACACGAACTTCGGAAGCTACAAAGTCGTGTGACACAGATGAAGGTGAACATCGCTAAGAAGGATAAAGCTAAGGCTAATTTGCTTCAAGCTATGGAATCACATCAAGTTGAGATAGCCCGCTTAGAGAAAGAACTCGAGGAAGCAAAGGATGCCCGGGGTTTCTTAGAAATTGATTTGGCTGAAGTAGAGTGTGCCCGAACGAACATACTTGAACAACTGGAACCCCAGAATAAGAAGCTTATTGAGACGAAACAAGAGATTGCCAAGGCTTAGAATACTGTTTGCGTCAAAAGTTAGTTTATTCATGGAACTCATTACAACTTCAATCATTTACAATAAGTTCAAAAAAGAATTAGTCTTTTTATAAGACTTTTCTTACATGAATAAAAAAAAGAAAATACAACTCTCTAGAAACACACGCAGAGGACGTTTATCATCCGCTGCTTGCGTGGGATCTTTGTCTGTGCTGAGGACACGTTAGTCCGTGGACCATCGCGGATCAGATTCGGTTGACAGAACGAAAATTTAATGCTCTTGCTTCACAAAGGAAACAATCGCAGAAGTGATAATCTCGTTTGACTCAGGTGATAACGTTTATCATCCTTGCTTCGTCTCGAAGTGGCTAGCATGAGTGAGAGTCACATCGATGTGGCTAGCATAAGTACGGGTCACGTCGAGGTGCCTAGCATGAGCATGGGTCACGTCAAGGTGGCTGTCATGAGTACGGGTCACGTCGAGGTGGCTAGCATGAGTGCGGGACATGACGAGGTGGCTAGCATGAGTGCAGGTCATGTCGAGGTGGGTAGGATGAGTACGGGTCACGTCAAGGTGGCTAGCATGAGTGCAGGTCACGTCGAGGTGGCTAGGTCTTTCTGATTTCTTGATTTTGGTCTTGCTCGGTCGTTTTGCGCATGTTTCGATGTTTCTTTGACTTGTATGCTTTACCGACTCGCTTTGCTTCTCCACGGTATTAGATAATCCTCTTTTGACTCGGATAATGATGTTTATCACATTCTCTTCATTTTAAGCTATGTGCGGAAACCTATAGGTAATTTTGACGCCTACAGATAACCCCTCCAAAATGTTTCAATCTCATTCTTTTATAGAGGAGCCTGGAATACTTTGGATATGATACGTCCTACCTTCAATTCGTCGACTACTTCAGCTTTCAGTCTATTAAGTATTTTATCGAATAGTTAAAATTCTTCTGGTGCTGCATTTATCGTCTGACCGTTGTCAAAATCTTGAACTGAGACTGGCGTGTTAATATCTGAATTAGCTCGTGTCGTTGAATCGATGTTGAACTGATCATCTTTGTCGGGAGTTTATATCTGAATCGCGATTGAGCTCCCCGAGGTTAATTTGGAATTAAGAATTATACTGAGCCTTATTTTGGCAAAATTATCGACATGTTGACCGGCGTCGGCCTTCATTGTAATGCGTCGACCGACGTTTGACCTTCGCTGTAATGCGTTGACCTGCGCTGTAACGTGTGGCAGGTCCAAGTGTAGAGGTTGCAGGACTAACCGTTAATGCTGGTTCATCTGTAGGTATGGATCTTACCCTTACGTCCTGCTAGTTATTTGTTGAACCATAGGGGAGTTTTGGTTGTAGGACCAGCTATTGGAGCTGATACGGCTACCACTACGAATGCGTCCAATGTCCTTCGTGGAAACTTCGGCTGAAATTGATTTTCTCCCAGGTGTTCAAGTCACGAGACCGGCTAGTGAAGTTGGTGCGTCAGTGACTTTTGTATCTTATTACGATTACTCATTCCGTTTAGAACAAATAACCATAATACTTATAGAATTTTTGGCAAACCCTCATCCATAAACGGGTTTGACGGGCCTTTATCGACTACCGTTTGAGTCGGGCTAGCATGCGGATTGTTTAAGTCCATTTTGCATGTGACGTTATGCTAAAAGAATGAACTCTCTTAGACTTGATGCTACGATATTGAATACGTAGACTTCACCATTCTTACGGGAATAGGCTACCTGGCAATGTGCATAGGATTTTTGGTAAACCCTCAACCATCAACGGATTTGATGAGCCTTTACCAATCACCGTTTGAATCGGGCTAGCATGTGAATTATTTAAACCCGTTTCACATGTAACGTTGTGCTAAAAGAATGAATTCTCTTAGACTAGGTGCATAGGCTTTGTCAAATTCATGGAAATAAACTAGCCGGCAACGCGTGTTAGGCGTAGACTTATCTCTATTTAGGGTTCGAGATAAAATTACTTATGCGTGTAAGGCATGGATTATGACGTTATTAATAACGGCCTGCCACGATGTCGAATACGTGAGCTTTTGTCCTTTTTGCAGTAAAAGACTAACCGGCAACGCGTGTTAGGCGCTGACTTATCCCTACTTAGAATTCGGAATAAAATTCCCGTACGTGTAAGACACAGATTTTGGCGTTACTAATAACGGCCTACCACGATATTGAATACATGGACTTTTGTTCTTTTTACAGTAAAAGACTAACCGGCAACTCATGTTAGGCACTAACTTATCCCTACTTAGGATTCAGGATAAAATTCCTCGTGTGTGTAAGGCACAGATTTTGGCGTTATTAATAACGGCCTGCCACAATGTTGAATACGTGGGCTTTTATCCTTTTTACGGTAAAATACTAACCGGTGATACTTGTTAGGCGCTGACTTATCCCTACTTTTGATTCAGGATAAAATTCCCCGTGCGTGTAAGGCACAGATTTTAGCGTTATTAATAACGGTCTGCCACGATATCGAATACGTGGGCTTTTATCCTTTTTACAGTAAAAGACTAACCGGCACCGCGTCTTAGACGCTGAATTATCCCTATTTAGGATTCAGGATAAAATTCCCCATGCGTGTAAGGTACGGATTTTGACGTTATTAATAACATCTGCCATGATGTTGAATACGTGAGCTTTTGTCTTATTTATGGTAAAGGACTAACCGGCAACGCGTGTTAGGCCTAGACTTATATCTACTTAGGATTTGAGATAAAATTTCTCATGCGTGTAAGGCATGGATTATGGCATTATTAATAACAGCCTGCCACGATGTCGAATAGGTAGGCTTTTGTCCTATTTACGGTAAAGGACTAACCGGCAACGTGTGTTAGGTGTAGACTTATCTCTAATTAGGGATCGAGATTGTAGGCAGTGAAAATTACCTAAGGATAGAACCCCGCCTGCTAGTAGGTTGAGCCTTCTGCCCAGCAAAAGCTCGCCTACACACTCGACTCGCCTACACGAGTCGAGCTCTCTTGAGCACCCGATTCACCCGTACAAACCCAACCCACCAAAGAAACTTAGCTCACCTATGCGAGTCAAGCTCGCCTGCGTGCCGACTCACGTGAACACTTGAGCCTAAGCTCGCCTGTTTGCTTGACTTGCCAGCTCGAGTCAAGCTTGCCAGATTGTTGAGCTCGCCAGCACAAACTCAACCTCACGTGTTTGCTTGACTCGCCAGCATGAGTCAAGCTCGCCAGATTGTTGAGATCGCCAGCACGAACTCAACCTCGCATGCTTGCTTGACTCGCCAGTACGAGTCAAGCTATCCTGTTTGTTTGGCTCGCCTGCACGTGCCAAACCTCGCTTGTTTGCTTGACTTGCCAGCACGCTTGTTTGCTTGACTCGCCAGCATGAGTCCAGCTTTCCTGATTTTCAAGCTCTCCAGCAAGAGCTCGACTTTGCTTCGCTCGTCCACACGAGCAAAGCACGCCTGCAGGAATTTCGCCCACACAAACTCCGCTTGCCAACAAATGCCAGCTTACATGTTGGAGGGGCCCACTAGCCGACCCTGCCTGTTCACCAAGCTCGCCTCCAAGCTCACCTGAGTATTTAGATAGCTCTTAAGCTCACCCGAAGCTTTGCTAGCCTCGCCTGAGCAATGCAAGCGGGCTGCCTGCTTATAGGAGTGGGCCTTCCCACTTCCCACGTCCTAGGTGTTGATGAGGCATGGAGTGGTCACATCCCACAGCTAGGGGAGGGCATGGTGCTCCTCACCCATTAGTGGTCATATCCTACAAATCAAGGGATGGCCCATGCCATCCCTTGCCTATTATAGCCCCCCTTCACCAACGTGAAAGGGGTTCAGTTGGTTGATAGGCTGACAACATTTCCAAAGGCTTGGCCTATTTCATTTTTTAGGGGACTTGGGGAGAGCTCTTCAAACAGAGGCTTCTCATTGGCTTACTTGTGAGAACATTCCTAGCTCCTTTCTTGAATTGTTGAAGTATTGACTGATCTGAACTTTCAGATTAGAGGATCTTAAGCTCTTTACAAACCCTTGCATTGTAGCTCATTCCAAACCTTCGGTCTTGATAGTCTTTCAAGCTAAGGTACAGTCGAACTCAACCATTCCGGAGCTTCTACTACGCACTGTAGCTCCAACCGCAACTTCGATCGGATCATCCAAGGGAAGTAAACTCGGTTTGAGCATCGAGGGAGTCGTTCTATCGCTGCCAAAGAACCCACGTCAAACAAGAAGGGTATTCCCTTCGCTTCTGTTGTAATTTTTAATTTTCTTTCGATTTGTAATACAAAATTCAATTAATACAAATCTTCTTTGAGAAGCAATTTTTACACCAACAGAAGATGGCAACTACAGTGGGAGAAACCGTTCACTCAGATGAATTAGTGGTGGCACAGTTCGATGAAGTTGTGGAGTGGACAACTGTTGAGTCCCTAGTGATTGAGTTCGACCAAGCTAAATACGAAGAGTACTTATCTTCTTCTTCCTCTAGCGGTAAAGCAACTCACCGATACCGCAGAGTCGTGCATGTGGCCCAACCCCAAGTGGCTGAGGCAACCTTGTCCAAAAGCTATACCCGAGATAAAGCTAGGGGTTCTACCTCCCCAAAGCCAGCCAAGGCCGAGTCGACGACCAACTAAGCAAGCCCGAGCCTTCACCATGCAAGAGGAGACTATGGTGCATATTGGCGCGAACCACGCCTTCACCGTTAACATGAATGCTCCCCTCTCCAAAAGAGCCAAGAGGCGGCAACAACAAGCTCTCGCCCGCCAAGAAGCCTGAGCCTTCACCTCTTATGATGGCCTGAATTACTATTTAGGCCTGAGAAGCGCTAAGAAAGAACGTAAAGTTCCTAGTTTTGGCGAACTGGGTCGAGCATGCGAGCCCACCTATTCAGACGGGCTTCATTCAATCGTCCTAGTCCCCAAAGCTGGCGGACTTGGCAATTCAGGTGAGCCTGTTCCTACAGGCAAACCCCACTTCATGAGCAAAGTTCCCCATTCAGGCAAACTCAGCAAGAGAGGCGTGCCCACCAAATCAGGTTGGTGGGTTTCGCTCCCCAAGTCATGTCTCCAAAGCAGGCGAGCTTCGCATAACAGGCGAGCTACACCCTCAAGCAGGTGAGCTTCGCACAGCAGGCGAGCCTCGCTCAACAGACGAAGCCCAGCAGGCCCGTCTAAAACCGAGCCTTAGCTAAAAAGTCAAAGCTAAAACAACTCAAGCGAGCGAACCTCGCCTGAATGATCAGACGGCTCGAGCTCGCCTAAACTCTAGACCTCGCCTGTCAAGGCAAGGTTGCATGAAGTAAACACCTGGGAAATTTCCCAACTGTTCTCATTCTGACTCCTTCGAGTCTCTTCCATGCAATTACACTATTGGTCCTTCCAATGCTGGGGGTGGCCACCACCAGCCCGCGGGAGATCTCAGGGACCATCTCACTCGCAAACGCACTATTCACGAGGCAAATCCTCAGTGCCATTGCGAGAGTCTTATCCCGACGGTACTGCCTGACTGCCAATGCACCGAGATGCCAAAACCATCGGTGTTTGAGAGACTTTCCTAACAAGCTCCTGAACCAAGACATCCTCGCCGGAGACGCAATCGTCATAAGAAGCGAGCTATTGATGATTTAGAACTCTTGAAAGCCACAGTCAACATGGCAGGGAAGGGTAAAACCTGGTACTCGGATTCATCAGATCCTGAATTACCCCGGGATTCAAATGGGCCCCTGTTGAGAGTGGGGTGTGCACCAACACACTCGCCTTCAAACAGGAGTGGCTATCTCGTTCGATTATGCCCGTTTGTCACCCATCTACGACAATGAGGACGAGGTGTGCTCGATTGCACCAACATCTCAGACCTCAAGCTCAGCCTACGACAAACACGCAAAGGTGCACATGGCGGAATGCTAGGAAGACTTAGCTAGGAAGTTTGAGGAGCAGCAGGCAACCATTAACTCTCTAAAAGAGCAGATAGTGCAACTGCTGAACAAGAAGAGGAGAACTTTGAGGAACCGACAAAGACCCTCGAGGAACAGAGAGCGAGAGCTTACTCCTCCTCACATGACTGAAGAAGAGGATAATCATGAATCATATTTAGATTACTCCAATAAATCTTTAGGAAGGGACTCATGTTCGAGCAGCACTCTCCGAGACAAAAGGTTCGATGAGTTCCAGAGTCAGCTCAACGCCTTAAAGCTCCAGAAGTACATGAACGAGCTGGGGGTAGTTCGACTGTATCCTGTCGAATAGGACACGGTCTCCTACTCGGCAAAGTTCAAACCGATGAGCCTAGTCCAGTTTGATGGAAAGGTATCTCCCTCCTAATATATCTACTATTTCCTGTCTCAGACGAGATTCCTCACGGGGAACGACGCCATCCTCACCCGAGTGCTCATCGGCACCCTAAGGGGGGGTGGCCTTTGAATTGTTTCGTAAGTTAGAACCAGGCTCTATCATAATATAGGCTGATGAAGAAAGGCTCTTCCTAACCCGTTTCCTCGATGACGACACGGAAGTGTCGATGGCCACCTTGCTTGCTGACAAACAGAAGAAGACGGAGTCAGTCAACGATTTCATCAAGAGATTTAGGAATCAGTCACTTCAGTGTCGGGACCAAGTCTCCTTGAGCACCCTGGTTGAGATATTCCACAACAACCTCTCAATTGACATCCTATCCAGAATTGGCACGGTAGAAACCCAAACCTGGAAGGAACTTGTTCACCAAAGGAGCAAGTCGAGAACATGATCAAAAGATTGGAATCCGAAGAGCCTCAGCCCAAGAGCAAAACTTTGGAACCAAACATCTCTCAGAACCATCGGTCAAGGGGAAAGGAGATCATGACTGTCTATTCTACTCCAGCCCCAAAATCAGCTTAGCGCTCGAAAGCCAAAACCTTCGAGCAGCACCCGCAGAGGCAGTACGATTTCACGGAAGACCAGGTGGTGGTCACCTTCAACACTCTTCTCAAGAGCAACAAGATTAAGCTGTCAGAGGTCATGAAACCTGAAGACATGAACAAGACCGATGATTCGCAGTTTTGTGCATACCATAGATTCGTTGGCCATCACACCTCCAGATGTTATATCCTCAAGGACAAGCTGCAAGCTCTTTATGACCCTGAGGTCCTAAAGAAGGAAAAGGTACAGAATACAGTGACTACAAACATGGTCACCCTTTAATTCGATACGGGTCTCCCTGAGGTTCATGCACCAGCACGAGTCATGCCCATCCCCAAGGCGGAACTAAAAATCATCAATGACGACCCTCACGATCAATGAGGGAAAGGCTTGGTACCACAAACCTTACCGTTGGGACAGGTGATGTGGGTTCATCCCGACCTCCTTGACGACGAGCAATGGACTTTCAACAAGTCCTAAGGCAAATCCAAGCTTTGTAATGTCATTTCGGCAATTCTGGACGATAACAAAGTAGAGGTAGAAACCCTCACCGATTCGGATGAGGAGGCAGACGCATTGATCACCCAAACGGGGAAGGACTTTACCAAGAATTACCCCTCGCCTGTAGAGAATCTAGTAAAGCTACCAGCAAGGTTGCCGCCGACAGTTCAGCCAAATCTCGATAAACCGAGTCCGAGCAATCAACCCTTTCGGTTCGACCTGCTCACCCAGCTAAAGAATATCCTGTCTAGGATCACCTTGTACAAGCTATTGCGATTATCCAAAATGACCCGTGAGGCCCTACGAGAGGCGCTGACTAATTCAGAGGCCTTAGCCACATGTTTCTTGCCCACTTCCGAGGAGGAGGCAGGAGCAGGATGCTCATAGTGCTTCCATGCATCCAAACAGCAGATCCTCTGCATCACTTTCACTCCAGAGGACATGCTCATCAAAAGCACAACTCACGACCGACCCCTGTACTTCACGGGATACATCGGCCCCTCCCGGATAGACCGCATCAAAGTTGACCTAAGGTCTGCATTAAGCATTGTACCCCTAAAGCTCATCAAGCACTTGGGGATACCTCAAAAGCGGTTATCTTTAACAACTACCAACATATTTGGTTTCAATTCTACCGGAACCAGGCCGCTGGGGAAGATTCATCTCAAGTGCCGACTGGGTGACATGAAAACTAAGGCGACCTGCTATGTCATTGACGCAGAACCCTCGTACAACATGCTGTTGGGTCGGCCATGGATCCATAGCAACAAGATAGTCTCATCCACATTACACCAGTGCTTGAAATATGTGGACGACTATGACCAGGTGAAAACAGTGATTACAGACAAGCATCCCTTTAAGGGGGTTGAAAATTACTTCACCGATTCTCTCCTCTACCAGGACCCCGAACCAGGCAAAGAGTCCCCGTTCGAGGAACCTGGCAGTTGCAATGAGGCTGATAGTGAGCCCGAGGGCAATCAAGGTCTTGTATTTAATCATATTGAACCTATTGTAATTGACTATGAAAGCCTTGCTGTCACCGACGTTGGTGTAGCGGACGGGTTTATTTTGAATGAAGATCTCAACTTTGCTTATTTTTCTCGTTCAGAGTCTAATGATGAGACCAACAGTTTAAATACAGAGTTGTATAATGACTCTCCTCTACACTTTCCTGTGCACTCGTCATTGGTTACCAATGGACAAATGATCGAGTCCTCGTGAGCTATCATTGTCATACCTACCCAAAATGTTTCTCAGCAAGAAATCATTTTCGGAAGAATAGACCAAACTACACGTACATTGTGGGACGAGTCGGACAAAGATGAATCCGCTCCTCAATTCTCATGCTACCGCCCTATCGCAAAACGCATGATGGAAAGGTTGGGTTATGATTTCATCCGAAGAGAAGGTTTAAAGTATAGCAAAAGTCGGAAGACGCCTCTTCGACCTGCCTATGTCCCTGGAGGGAAGCCTGACAACTACTATGACAAGACTCAAAGAGGGCTGGGTTACTCCTCCTCATCCTCAGATTTGTACTGCAATTTTGACGGGATATCCGACGATGCTCGCTCAGATGACCAATTGTCAGCATCCTCGACTTAGGATTCAGATGTCAGCATCGAGGCCCTATTCAAGGACCTCATAGCTAACATGACTACAGTCGATACTGCCAAAATCTGAGAGGACAAACAGATCCCAGTTTATGATGAAGCATAGGATCGTCATGTCAGCACCCAGTGGATTGGTCGCTTCGAACAGCGTGAACCACCCACTAAGGACAAAATTCTCTAGATAAACATTGGAGATGAGGCAAACCCTAAACCCATATTCATTAGCAACAGCTTACCTTCCCAGGAGAAGGAGGACCTCATATCCATCATACGAGAATATAATGATGTCTTCGCATGGAATTATGAGGACATGCCCAGCCTTGATCCTCAGATCATCATGCATCGCCTCAACATCGGTTCAGATGCCAAACCCGTCAAACAACAGTAGAGACGGTTTTGTCCACAAATCATGGAGGGAACCGAAGCCGAAGTGAAGAAGCTGATCGAATCAGGCTTCATCAGGGAGGAACAACACCCCGATTGGGTGGCTAACATTGTTCCTATCTTGAAGATGAACGGAAAAATCTGTATCTGCATCGACTCCAGAGACCTTAATGCTACTTGTCCAAAGGACGAATTCCATTTATCCATCACGGATGTCATCATCGACAACACCTGTGGTTTCGAAAGGATGTCCTTCATGGACGGGTTTTCAGGGTACAATCAAATCAAAATGCACCCTGAAGACGAGAAGGACACTTCGTTCAGAACTCCGGTAGGGGTGTACTGTTACACAGTCATGCCCTTCGGACTCAAGAACGCTGGTGCAACCTATCAGCGTGCCATGAGAACCATTTTCTAAGATCATCTATAGAAGACAGTCGAATGATACATGGATGATTTGGTCGTGAAGAGTCGTGACAAAGACGATCACCTCCAAGACCTGAGAGTCATGTTCGACCTCATGCGATCCCATCAGCTAAAGATGAACTCCAAAAAGTCATTCTTAGGCATGGCAAGTGGCAAATTCCTCGGGTTCGTCGTCATGACGAAGGGGATTAACATCGACCCCGACAAGGTGTGAGCCATCCAAGAGCTCCAACCGCCCAGGAATCTCAAAGAATTGAGAGGACTACAAGGACGTCTGGCCTACATCCGAAGATTCATCGCAAATCTTTCAGGAAAATGCCAACCCTTCTGCAAACTAATGAAGAAAGGCGTTCCCTTCGTATGGGACGAATCTTGCCAACAAGCTTTTGATGAGATTAAGAATTATCTCTCGAATCCACCTGTATTAGCGGCCCCCGTCTTGGGGAAACCCTTCTTGATCTATGTGAGAGCAATGGAGCATTCTCTTGGCGTCCTCCTTGCCCAGAATGATGAGGCCAGCCATGAGCAGGGCATCTACTATCTGTGTAGGACCTTGCAGGGAGCCGAACGATAATACCCCATGGTCAAAAAGGAATTTTTGGCCCTAGTATTCACAATTCAGAAAATGCGACATTACCTGGTTGGTCAGACCATTCATGTCATCTCCCGAATGAATCCCATCTGAGTCTTCATGACACAGCCCGGATCCTTAAGCTGGCGCCTGGCACGATGGGCACTCTTGTTGTCTCAATACGATATCCACTTCATGCCGCAGAAGTCTATCAAGGGACAAGCAATCTATGATCTTATGGCCAGTCATCCACTCAAGTCAAAGATTGACCTGTTTGAGGACATGCCGGACGAAACCCACGAGGTCAATGCGACCTCGTAGGAAGAAGCCTGGTGACTATACTTTGACGGCACCTCTCCCGTGGGCACCAGTAGGTCTATCGTCGTAGGTGTGGGGGTGGTCTTGGTTTCTCCGTAAAACCATGTATTACCCCGAGCTTTCTCACTAACTGAGCCATGTACCAACAATGTGGCTGAGTATAATGCACTACTAATCGGACTCAACTTCACCAAGGAGTTAGGGGTGAAATACCTCGAAGCCTACGGTGGCTCTCAGCTCATTGTCAGACAGATGACAAGAGAATATGAAGTCAGGAATGACGACTTGATCCCATGTCACCAAGCGGCTACCCAGCTAGCCGAATCATTTGATAGCTTCCACATCAAGCACGTGCTATGTTCCAAGAACACGCATGCAGATGCTTTGGTGTCATTGGCAGTAAACCTGGCCTAGCCGCTCGGGACAAGCCAACTCGTCACCATCGCAAGCCGACAACTCTACCAACCGGAGTATACTCTGGAGGTGAATGTAACTCACCAAGTTTCAGGCTCATCCGAGTCGAAAGATTGGCGCTTCCTAATTATCGACTATGTCTTGTATGACATACTACCTGAAGACATCAAGGAGCGAGACTCTGTTCACAGACGCGCACTGAGATTCTACTACGATGCCACCACAAAGGCATTGTAACGTAGGTCGTACGACGGCATGCTGCTTCGATGTCTCTCTATGAAAGAAGCGCAAGAAACCCAACGGGAAGCCCATGATGGTACCTGCAGAGCTCACCAACCAAGACCCAGGCTCTGGGACTGCTTCCGAAGAATCAGCTACTATTAGCCCACAACGGTCCATGACGCTATCGCTTACGCCAAGAGTTGCCACGCGTGTCAGATCCACACAAACTACATGCTTAAACCACCCGAAGACCTACATCCGACAGCGACTTCATGGCTATTAGAAACATGGGGGATGGACATCGTCGGACTGATATCTCCCCCATCAGCCAAAGGTCACCGCTTCATCCTTGCGATAACCGACTATTTCTCCAAATAGGCCGAGGCCGTGCCTTTGAGAGAAGTCAAAGCCAGCAATGTAATCAAGTTCATCAAGCATCACGTCATCTACTGATGTTAGACCCTAGAGGGGGGTGATTAGGGTCTTATGCTAATCTAATCTGATTTTATGCAAATTAAAACTAATTCAAATATATTCTTGCAAGATAGATATACAAGTGTTATAAGCAAGAATAAGCAATATGAACAAAAGGAAATATCCTAGCAATGATATATACTATGAGATATATGCGAGGATATACAATTTACACAAAGGTAAATAATCTAAACTAGATAGTGGGCAATATAAACAATAAGTAATATACAAAGGCGATATAAGATATGCATATAAGAAAGGTGTGCCAATGCAATCACAAACAAACGATATGATCACGGAGTTTGGACCTTCCGTCCTACGTCTCTGCTCCCCACTCCCGGGGATAAATCCACTATCACAACCGGGTTTTCTATACTTACCCGAATAACATTTACACCTTATAATTTCATTCACGAAGTTCGGTCCCCACGACCTACGTCTTCGCTCCTCACCTCGAGGAGATCTCTACTACACACTCGGTTTTCTAGCTAACCGAAAACTTTACAATCTCATAATATAATAAATGATTTGTTCTCTACAATAGATGAGAACTCAAAGTAGGCTCACACTCAATTATTACAACACTCACCAACCCAATTATACTATGTATGAAAATACAATAAGCTCAATGTGGGTGTGTGTAAACAATGAGTGAAATCAAATCAAATCAAACTAAACTCAAATATAAATACTAGCTTAATAGAATGATAATCAAATAATACAAAATGTAAAGCTAGATAGAGTTTAGAAAACTTCTCTAATAACTGACAAGAGAGAGAGAGAGAGATGAATTGAAGCTCAAATGTCAATGAATTGATCTCCACTTCCTCTTGTGGAATTCTTCACAAACCAAAATCTTAAACAAACTTAAAACCAAACTTAAACTCTTTTAAAACATTTCTTGGATGCTTATGAGAACTGAGGTATAAGGGGGTATTTATATGCAATCCCAAAGCCAAGCGAAAGCCAAGAAAAGACCAAAAAACCAGCTAAAGAACGGCTCTGGAAACTAGCCGTTACAGGCTGAATGACAGTTCGGCGGTCGACCGTGGGAAACTCGCGGTCGACCGCGAGCAACTAAAAAGCTAGGGTTTGGCTACAGAAAAATATCCGGTCAACCGCCACGGTCGACCGTGAGAGCATCCGGTTGACTGTCATGGTCGACCGCGAGCCTCTGAAAAACTTCCTGAGTCTCTGGACTCGAGGGCGGTCGACCGTGGCGGTTGACCGCAAACTGACATATGACAATTACAGGTAAATGAAAAAAGACTTGTTTTTGACATTGGACATAAACCATGTTTTGAAACTCTATAAACTAATTTTATAGACTTAAAGAAAGATATAAACTAATGTTATGAAGTTTATAAACAATGAATATAGTATTTTATCAAAATACACATATAATGCACTAAAATATAATTTCATTGAACTAAATAAAATTGATATTGATGAAATCATATATATACATATAGGTATGAAACGAAAATATGTTTTCTAATTATATTCAATTGTTTCATATTAAAACTTGAAAACTATCAAACCAAAACATATATGTATATATATAACTATATATATACAAAACCAAAACGTGTATGTGTGTATATAATTGAGCTTAAAATACCAACACACATGATATAAAACCTAAATTATTTACCCAAGCAATGATCTTGATCTTCAATAAGCTCTTCTTGGTAAACTTGCGGATGAAGCTTGAACTTGAATCTTTAATTTGAATTGCATGGCTTCATTCCACTATTCCACCAACCTCCATTGGATATGATCGTGAATGCTCGATTCCATCCATCCTTCAACTCGTTGTTTTTCTACAATAAATAAGAAAACACAAATACTCGACAATCAACATTAGTGGTAAATTGTTTGTTAAACATCATCAAAACAAAGAGGCCAACAATCTCCCCCTTTTTGATGATGACAAACAATTTACAAAAGGATATATGCATGAAAGGAAATGAATATACAATATTATAATTATCATGCATATAAACAAGAAAGGCATACTCACAATATTTCTCCCCCTTTGACAACATCAAAAAGGGGAACCAAAAAAAATTGAGAGAGCGAAAGCTCCCCCTACATATAAGCATGTGTGAGTATAAAACAAGTATAGGGAATAGCTCCCCTTATTAAAATACCTCATAGGATACATGAAATGAAATGCTAAGGCAAACATGTGAGCAAGAATAAATGAAAAAATATGCTAAATATTCCTCACATATAAAAAAGATAATTAGAACACATATGAAAATATTAATATGAAAAATAGTGTCTCATATCAAAGAACATAAAAACCATGTGTAAAGGTAGATTTATGAAATCAAAAGAAAAAGAGCATGAGAATCATGCAAAATGTTTTCAAATAAAAACAAATCAATCAAATAAAATCATAAATCAAAATTTAAATCATAAAACCAAAACATCATTGATTTTAAAAAAAAAATCAAGAGAGGCAACTATATCAAGCTTTTGAGCTTGTTCCAACCCATATAAGGACTTTTAGAACCCGGTAAACAAAATTTGGGAATAAACACCTAATAAATCCGGGGGTTTATATAAGCATAATCCTCTCATCAAAATCAAAGCTAATAATCATGAAAACAAAAGATTTGATCAAAGAAAAATTGTTTTCATATTCAAAAAATTTCAAAGCATAATTTTCAAAACCAAGAAAAAGAAAAATAAAAACATTAAAATTCTTAGTTTAAAAATCAAATTTGTTTTGGTACCCAAGAATTCTTGGTACCAAGAGATTTAGGGACATGAACCCTATCTTTTAAGCTCAAAGCCCTAGGGTTATGAACCCTCTTGAGCACATATGGTGTACTAACATGGTCAAAACAATATTCATTCAAATGACCCTTCCGATTGTAATTTGTGCAATAAAAGACATCCATTTGTTTTTGTGGACCATTAGCTCGTGCACGGGAACCATTTACAAATAAAGATTGTCTTTTAGAAATATTTTGCAAATGAGAAACATTCTTAAACAATGGTCTATTTGGAACATATTACAACTTAGAAGCTTTTTGTATATCATAACAAAATTTTACAAGATGTCCAAACCTACCACAAACATCACATTTAAAAACATGTGGTCCACTAGAAACATTTGGCAAATGTGATTTTCTTTTCAAATCAAAACAATAATTGGCCAAATGACCAAAACGACCACAATGATCATATCAATACACATGAGCATGCTTATGATGAACAATGGGTGCATGTGTGTGTATATGTGATGAAGAAACTTGATGAGATGCATAAGGATCATTGACATTTTTTATGTTTGTGTGTATCATAGCAAAATTTAGCTAAATGGCCTTTACGACCACAAATGGAGCACTTGTAAACTTTGCTATATATGTGTGCATAATGAGTGGATGATGACTTAGACTTAGCACATATATTCATAAGCTTCTTATAGTTGTTAATGCATGTATTAAGAGTTGAATCTAAAGAAGAAATACGGTTTTTAACATCATTCAACTCATCATTAGGCATATGTGCATTAATATTAGAAGTAGAACATATTAATCATATATAAAAGAAGCAGTATCATTTTTTATGTTCTCTACTTCTAACATGGCATCAATCTTAGCATGAGATAGGCTAGCAATTGATGAGATCAAATTTTCATTTTCCAAATTTAATAAGTCATTGCTTTCTTTAAGCATAGTATTTTCTTTTTCAATGACATCAAATTTGGACACTAGCTTCTCATGATCAGATTCTAAATTATCATGCTTGCTTTTTAAATCAATAAAATTATTTTATAATTTCTTGTAGGCATGCAATAATTTTTCACTAGCACAAGCAAGTTCATCACTAGATAAATCATTAATCGATTCAAACTCCAAACCTCACTAGGGCTATCGCCTAGTGCTCGTGTGCATGATGCTCCATATAAACTTGAAGCGGGATCCTCCAAAGCTTGTTGGATCGCCTCCAAGTTCCTTTGATGTGTTTCAATAAGTTTCCATAAGGTGTAAGCACTATCAAAATGAACAAACTTGTTAGACATAGATAAATTAAGAGCATTTAGCAAATATTCTAACAAAATCTTGTTCATTGTAAACATCCTTTTATTATGTTTGCTCCACTTGGATTTCTCCAACGTGGGCACAATATAAGCACAATCAATGACTTCCCATAAATCAATATTTTTAGATTGAACAAATATTTTGAATCTAAAACACCATTGAGCATAGGGGAAAACATTGAATTTAGGAGCAATACTAGAATTATAGCCTAAACAAGATGAATCATTCATATCCATAATTTGTAAAAATATGCAAGCAAGATACAAATGCAATCAAAACAAGATTAGCACAAAAAGATAACTTGGATCTTTAACTCAAGGCGATTAGACCTTAAATCAAAGAGCACCAATCTCTGATACCAATTGTTAGACCTAGAGGGGGAGGGGGTGATTAGGGTCTTATGCTAATCTAATCCGATTTTATGTAAATTAAAACTAATTCAAATATATTCTTGCAAGATAGATATACAAGTGTTATAAGCAAGAATAAGCAATATGAACAAAAGGAAATATCCTAGCAATGATATATACTATAAGATATATGCGAGGATATACAATGAACACAAAGGTAAACAATCTAAACTAGATAGTGGGAAATAAAAACAACAAGCAATATACAAAGGCGATATAAGATATGAGCATAAAAAAGGTGTGCCAATGCAATCACAAACAAACGATATGATCACAGAGTTCGGACCTTCCGTCCTACGTCTCTGCTCCCCACTCCCGGGGATAAATCCACTATCACAACCGGGTTTTCTATACTTACCCGAATAACATTTACACCTTATAATTTCATTCACGAAGTTCGGTCCCCACGACCTACGTCTCCGCTCCTCACCTTGACGAGATCTCTACTGCACACTCGGTTTTCTAGCTAACCGAAAACTTTACAATCTCACAATATAATAAATGATTTGCTCTCTACAATAGATGAGAACTCAATGTAAGCTCACACTCAATTGTTACAACACTCACCAACCCAATTATACTATGTATGAAAATACAATAAGCTCAATGTGGGTATGTGTAAACAATGAGTGAAATCAAATCAAATCAGACTAAACTCAAATATAAATACTAGCTTAATAGAATGATAATCAAATAATACAAAATGTAAAGCTAGATAGAGTTTAGAAAACTTCTCCAATAAATGACAAGAGAGAGAGAGAGATGAATTGAAGCTCAAATGTCAATGAATTGATCTCCACTTCCTCTTGTGGAATTCTTCACAAACCAAACCCTTAAACAAACTTAAAACCAAACTTAAACTCTTTTAAAACAATTCTTGGATGCTTATGAGAACTGAGGTATAAGGGGGTATTTATATGCAATCCCAAAGCCAAGAGAAAGCCAAGGAAAGACCAAAAAACCAGCTAAAGAACGGCTCTGGAAACTAGCCGTTACAAGCTGAATGACAGTTCGGCGGTCGATCGTGGGAAACTCGTGGTCGACTGCGAGCAACTAAAAAGACAGGGTTTGGCTACAGAAAAACATCCGGTCGACCGCCACGGTCGACCGTGAGAGCATCCGATCGACTATCACGGTCGACCGTGAGCCTCTGAAAAACTTCCTGAGTCTCTGGACTCGAGGGCTGTCGACCGTGGCGGTCGACCGCAAACTGACATATGACAATTACAGGTTTGAAACAGTTTTTTTGAATTTAAAAATCTGTTTAAAAATATCAAACAAATTCAGAAAAATATAAAACTTTAGGAAATAATTGTAGACATGATAATACACATGCTACAAAACTGGTTTTCAAAAGCATCTCCCAAATGAGAAATCTCCTCATTTTACAAAATAGTCCAAAACATGTAAATGAAAAAAGACTTGTTTTTGACATTGGACATAAACCATGTTTTGAAACTCTATAAACTAATTTTATAGACTTAAAGAAAGATATAAACTATTGTTATGAAGTCTATAAACAATGAATATAGTATTTTATCAAAATACACATATAATGCACTAAAATATGATTTCATTGAACTAAATAAAATTGATATTGATCAAATCATATATATGCATATAGGTATGAAACGAAAATATATTTTCTAATTATATTCAATTGTTTAATATTAAAACTTGAAAACTATCAAACCAAAACATATATGTATATATATAACTATATATATACAAAACCAAAATGTGTATGTGTATATATAATTGAGCTTAAAGTACCAACACACATAATATAAAATCTAAACTATTTACCCAAGCAATGATCTTGATCTTCAATAAGCTCTTCTTAGTAAACTTACGGATGAAGCTTGAACTTGAATTTTTAACTTGAATTGCATGGATTCACTCCGCTATTCCGCCAACCTCCATTGGATATGATCGTGAATGCTCGATTCCATCCATCCTCCAACTCGTTGTTTGTCTACAATAAATAAGAAAACACAAATACTAGACAAACAACATTAGTGGTAAATTGTTTGTTAAACATCATCAAAACAAAGAG
The DNA here is from genome assembly GCA_022839385.1 of Asparagus kiusianus. NCBI lineage: Eukaryota > Viridiplantae > Streptophyta > Magnoliopsida > Asparagales > Asparagaceae > Asparagus > Asparagus kiusianus. The sequence continues at coordinate 141,753 of BQKN01000893.1, read as the reverse complement.
GCCAACAACTGATACGGCGTCCCGAGGCGCATCATTCTTGATAACGAATCACAATTCGTGAGTCATGCCTTCACTTGATTCTGTGACAAATTTGGAATACAGAACCTGGCGTCTTCGGCTTACAATCCATCGGTGAACGGATTAGTCGAGGCCTTCAACAAGACAATCATCAATATTTTGACCAAGTTGACCTCCAATAGCAAGCGTGACTGGGATGAGAAGCTCGGTGAAAGCTTATGGGTGTATCGGACCACGGTTCGTACACCGACCGGCGCCATGCCCTACTCTTTGGTATACGGTTGCGAGGCTGTGTTCCCACTCGAGATTCAAATTTCGTCCCTACGCGTCGCACTTGCAACATGGATGATAACTGAAGAAAGTCATCAATGGTGACTCAAAGAACTCGAGTATCTGGATGAAAAGCGGCTTGAAGCTCAACAGCACATCGAGTTCTACCAAGCTCGAATCTCCAAGGCTTTCGATAAGAAAGTCAAACACAAATCCTTCAAGGAGGGAGAGCTGGTCCTCGTAGTTCGGCGACCCTTGATCCTCAACTCCAAGAAGAAAGGAAAATTCCAACATAAATAGGAAGGACCATTTGTGATAAAGACGGTCTATTCAAATGGAGCTTAACGCCTCATCAAACCGAATGGTAACAAGATTCTGATGCCTATCAACGGCAAATTTCTAAAGAAGTACTACCCTTAGTCTTCTCCTAACTTCACTTTGACACTCCAACTAGTGCACGAGTCTAAACTGCTCCTCATACACTCCAACTGGTATATGAGTATAAATTGTTCCCTACCTTTGACGGGAAGTCCCTAGAGAATGCTACACGTAATATTCTTAGGGATAACCCAAACTTCCTACTGGTGCACGAGGCTAAACTGCTCCTTACAACTCCCACTCGGTAAAACCTTCCTACAGTTAGGACCAGAGCCAAAATCCCCTATCGATTCCTTCCTAGAACGAGAGGTCCACTGTCAAAATAGGCGACTAAAACTTTGAATAGTTAGGGTCATCCCAAATCTCCCACTTGCTCAAACTTCCTACAGTTAGGGCCAAAACTAAATTCCCTCGCCAATCCTTTCCAATAAGATGGGAGTTCCCTAAGTCTATCAAGTTAACTGTCACCTCTGATAGTGATTTCTCCATTGATCTTATTCAACTGGATGACTCATTCAACTGGATGATGGATCTTGGAAAATTATCAAGTTAACTACCACCTCTGATAGTCAATTCTCCATCGATCTTATTCAACTAGACGATGGATCTTATAAACTATCAAGTTAACTATTACCTCTGATAGTCTCCTCCAAATCTCCCCCGTTGATCCTCTCCAATAGGATGACGGGACCACTCCTATTGTTCGTTAATAATCACCTCTGACAAATCAACTTGCCAGTCCTCTTCAATAGGAAGGTAAGTCCACAAAGTTGCTAAAAATCATAACAAACTCCCATTGTCACGTTAACAGTCACCTCTAACAAATCAACTTACCAACCCTCTTCAATAGGATGGAAAGCCCTCAAAGTTGCTCCAATCATGACAATTCAATTTCCCTACCAATCCTCTTCAATAGGATGGTAGGTCCTTCGAGTCGCTCCGATCACGACAACCCTATCATGTTAACGATTACCTCAGATAGTCGACTTTGTCATTCCTACAAATGGCTTTGTCTGATCAGTCGTCACACTCATACGTCCCTGAACGACCAGATCCATTCCGAGAGTTCAAATATTTTCTTAAAACAATCGATGGGTAGCAGCCTACCATACAATGGCTCCTACAACAATCAATCGTCACACTCATACGTCCCTAAACGATTTGATTCCCCCAACATCGTCATTCCCGCAAATGACGTTGTTTGTCGACAACAGTCCTACCAAGCGATGTGCCCTATCGACACCCTCTCCCGGTCGCTCAAGCAAGTAACCGGTCATTTTGGGCTAAGTCGTTACATTTAAACGATGCGGCCTAACCTAATTATGACCTAACAATTATGATTAACCTAAACCGATGCCTCAAACGGCTAAGGTTAGAGAAGAAATCTTAGTTCTAAGCCTAAGAGAAATTTCTCAACAACTCATCATACTGAGGGGAATAGTATGGCTAGCCCGATTCAAACGGTAATCGGTAAATGCAAATCAAACCCGTTGATAGCTAAGGGTTTGCTAAAAATCCTAAGTGTTGGCTAATAGGAGAAACGAAAGCGAGAAAATAAGCACACAAGATACTAAAAGCGATAAGCAGATATAAAAATAATTGTATTCATAACGAGAAATTTAGACTATACATTCAAACAAAGTTAAAAACTTCTTAATCGCGACTCAACATCTTAAGTCGCTTGTACATGCTTTCTCTCGACTCTCCTCACAGCCTCTTGGCGAATGTCTTCATCAGAAATTGAGACGAGGTTCTCAAGCTCGTCCCTCACTGCCTTCATCGCTCGCTCTTTATCCTCTAAATCACCGATGGCAAGCTGATGCTAATTTTCGAGATCTTCCAGCTCTCCTAATGTTTCTTGGCGGGATTGCACTTTTCTAGCTAGGAGCGCCTGAGCCTATACTATAAACTTCTTTGTCTTCGATATGATTTGAGCTAAGTCATTTAAGATGAAGTTAGACTTCCGACGCTCCTCGTTGAGCCTTTCCCCCTCCACAGTAGCTTGATCGAGCTCTGCTTTCAGCCGGGCCTCCTCGTTTCTAACTACCTCGAGGCGGTACTCTCACTCTTTCAGAACCGATTGACCCTCTACAGTAGCTAAGTTAACCAAGTTGGAACTCTCGGGTCGAAGAGCAAGTAGCTCTTGGATGATCATCTCCACCTCCCACAGACGTTGGTGATACGGGCCGACAGCGAAAGGGTCGGCCATCTTAACCAAGCTCTCCATGTGGATTTGTAGGATTGGCTTGAATTCATCAAAGGAACCACCTTCCTCTAATACCAACTTAATGCCATCCTGGAGAGAAGTCTGGAAATTATCGACCGTTCGGTCTATGGCCCTCTGATGCATGCGAGCAGCAGGGGAAATGGGAGTTTCCTCAGCGACCGGTGTCATTTTTAGAGCAGAAACCGGAGTACCGGAACCCACGATGGTAGAAATGGTGCCGGAAATTGCTAAAATAGATGGCCCCACTACTACCATTGAAGCCACCGTAGGAGGAGAGATCATAGCCCCGATAACCGGTTAGACAGTAACCGAAGTCGGAGAAGAAGTCATGACGACCATGAGAGTCGACCCCTCCTGAATCGACGCCTCCTCTTCTGGAATCAGCGCCTCCATTTGAGTTGGCACCTCATGTCGCTGACCTTTCGACTCCTCTTGAAGCAACGCCTCTTTTTTTTTAATCGACGCCTCCACTTCCAGAATCGGCGCCTCCTCTGAAATCGACGCTTCATCTTGCCGACTTAGCACCTCTTCACGAGCCGGTGCCTCCTCTTCTCGTTCCTCCTCCGCTTGAGTAGTTGTCTTAGTAGGAGGGACCATTGGTCCAGTGGCCTGGGGATGAGGAGACGCTAATGCTCCCGCTTGAGATGCTCCCACCAAGCTGCTCTACTCTCCCGCAATTTCGGAGGTCATATCGCCTACAAGAACAAAGACAAGGGTTAGCTCGCATACTGAAATGGCTCCCGAGAAATATAAGAGGGAGAACAATTAGAATACATTGAACATCAACAGTTAGCTCTTGAGCAGGGGGAGGACTAATAATCATCAAGTCCTCAGCCTGGGAGTCAACGTTGGGAGATAGACGAAGGTCAACATCATCTCCACTAGAATAATCGACTGCCTCCTCCTCTTCCTCCTCCTCAGAAGGAATAGGGATCGCCGCATCTGCTACTCCTGCATTAAACGGAAGCAAGCATGATGCGAATGTGTCCAACTTAGCAAAAAAAAGGGGGGGGGGAGAAGGGAATGGTTACCTTTCGAAATAACTAGTAGGGCGGGTTGAGCTGACGTTTGTTGTCCACCAGCAAGTGTCGATGCTCTGCCTCAGCAACTGACGGAATGGCCTCCGTCACCATAGCAGTTGTAACCATGTCTTCATGGCGAGCTTTCTTAGCAATCTCCTCCTTGGTAAAATCAATCTCCCATTGGTGCTTTGATAGAGTAGGGAGGTCAGGAGAGAAAAGGGGCATCTTCAAACGCTCAGCGATGGAGCCCCTAACCTGCTCCAGGTGTGCCCAAGCCCGGGTTAGCTCCTCAGTCGTCTCGGCCTCTTGAGTGAGCTCGAACTGAGAAGGGTCATATGGAGTATGGAACTCTGCCACTGAAAAATCGCCCAATCCCTCGTAGAGCCCCTCAAAAGCCTCTGCTCCTTCAACATGAGCCTCGTCAGACTCCTCAGCTGATCGATGACCCCGTGGCCCCCGCATGTGAGGAACCAATCTCGATCAATGCCTCTCCGCTGCCAGGCACGACTCGTGAGGATTAAACCCCTCTGGATTCACACTTGCACTCCGGTACCACTTGCAGTATGTAAGAGTGTGACGAAGCATGCGACTTCTGAGTGGTAACTCAAATCGCGCACTAGTGTAACCGGCGTAGGTCCAAAACCATCCTCGCACGCCATCTACCATCCCCCCTTCGTAATGCAACAGAGGGTTGATATTCCCTACATAAAGCTGATCGTACCCGAATTGACGGGCAAATCTATAGGGAAGGTAGGGCTTCAAGTACAGGTTGAACCCGTCTAGAAGATGTGATAGCCTGGTCGAATATTGACCAACCATCGAAAACCACCCAAAGATAGGGTAGTGCGCCCGTTTGCAGTCGATGCGTCTTGAAGAGACTCGTCGTATCCTCCACTAAAAAAGTAAGGAAATTCCCTGTGAAAGTTGTAATTGCCGAAGAAGGACAACACCCTCCCCATTTCGGGGACGTCCCTAAACTTCCACGAACACTTTTCTAAACATTGAACGAATGGAATATACCTCCCTTCCGAACACGTCACCGACGCACCCATCAGACACTCACAATGGTATACGAACCACGCCATCAGGTATGTGTAAGGAAAGCTAATACGAGGATTGGGAGTTCTGGCCACTTCCTCTCCTCCTTCTTCCACAACAAACGACACCCGACAAAATTGAGTCGTTAGGGTATGACGCCCCCTCTGTATGCATGCTACCATTGCTGGCACCAGTGCTTATGGATACCCATACACCAAACGGACCGCAGGGTACACAACCCCCACCGGGATTGCTTCTAAGGAGTGTAGGCGCACTACACACCTTTTTAACTACAACATCAAGAATCTGGTGAGCAAGGCCTTGGTGGATATTGGGGACTTAGCCTGATGATGAAACGACTCGAGGATCGTCCCAGCCTTGAATCCTCCCTCGTCATGCTCAAGAATCTCGGGGCCCCCACTCTCGGCCATCCTTTTCTCCACATCCTCCATATCACACCCGCCCAACGGCAAGACAGGCATCTCCTTGTCATCGTTATGTGGAAAAAATAATCAGTCCAGTTCTTATGGCTGATTTCAGGAGTCCTTTTCTTCTTGCCCTTATGATCCACTGCCCCGACGATGTTCAGGCATATATGGTAGTGGAAGAGCAACTCCCAGAAGGTCTCCACCACGTGAGGCGACGTGTCTGTGAGGTAATCTATCTCTCGCTGCCCAAGAACATGCTCCTCATACGGGAATTCTCCCATTTGTAGCCCCAACACTTCGTACATTTCATGAAGGGCCATTCCTAAGTCTTTCAAACAGGCGGGCAGAAAAGCTAATAAAGCTCGCCTGACAAGCAGAGCTCGCCTGACAAGCAGAGCTCGCCTGATAAGCAGAGCTCGCCTGACAAGCAGAGCTTGCCATATCAAATATAGCTCGCCTGACAAGCTGAGCTCACTAGACCAAGTGGAGTTTGCCTGATAAGCTAAGCTCACCTGTCAGACAAAGTAGAGCTCGCCAGACAAGGCAGAGCTCGCCTGATAGACGAGCTCGCCTGAATAGCAGAGCCTCGCCTAAGTAGGCGAAGCTCGCCAGAGGATGAACGACTCTTGTTCATCTTTTCTATTGGTCCAACGGTCCTCAAACTTACCAGATTGGGTTCGGGACACGCCGGCGACGGCAGCGGTGGCAACGTCGGAGATGGCGGAAGAGGAGGATCTCCCCTTCCCTTTTGAAGGAAGTGACGTGTGCTTCAGAGCCATCTTAAGATCAAGAGGAATAAAGAAAGCTCTGTTTTTCTTTGAAAATTAGAGCAAAAATTTTCAAGGAGCAGTAATCTCCCAACGTGGTAGATGAAGGCTTTATATAGGAAAAGCTTCAACGGTTGAGATGGGTCATCTCAACCAAAGTGAACAGTCGAGATTCGTCGAAATGGTTCGAGTTCAACGATTCGAATCGAACGGCCACGATCAAATTTTGGACCGAACGGCTCAGATTCAATTTCCTAACATCGGGACGCTTGGAATTCAAGCGAACAGCCAGGATTCAAGTGGTTCAGCCAAACAGCCTAGATCTATCGTCGAAATGACGGTTGATATGAAAGGCGTCGCCAGATCCGCAGCTCAGATCAAGCGTGGGAAAACTAGGCCATCCCGACAGATCACATTTAATGCGATCTGACGTGCCCACGCCGCCTTAGCTGGCAAGCGTAGAGAGCTGCCCATGGACACATGGCCCGCCTGTCGATTCTTGTACCTTGCCTGCAGTGACCTAACCTTGCCTACAAGCACGAAGCTCGCCTGGTGATATCTAGAGGTCGCCTGCATAGTTTGAGCTCGCCTACATAGTTCGAGCTCGCCTACAGAATTAAACTTGCCCGCACTTTATTTTGAACTTGCTGATCACTTTCGTTCAAAGGGTTCCAGACCACAATCAGCTTGATTTAGGTTTGAAAACTTTGAAGGGGGTCTTATAGGAAGTGAAAATTGCCTGAGGATAGAACCCCACCTGCCAGTAGCTTGAGCCTGTCTGCCCAGCAAAAGCTCGCCTACACACTCGACTCGCCTACACGAGTCGAGCTCTCTTAAGCACCTGGTTCGTATGCACAAACCCAACTCACCAAAGAAGCTTAGCTCGCTTGCACGAGTCAAGCTCACCTGCGTGCTCGACTCACCTGAGCACTTGAGTCTAAGCTCACCTATTTGCTTGACTCGCCAGCATGAGTAAAGCTCGCCAGATTGTTGAGCTCGCCAGCACGAACTCAACCTCGTCTGTTTGCTTGACCTGCCAGCACGAGTCAAGCTCGCTAGATTATTGAGCTCGCTAGCATGAACTCAACCTCGCCTGTTTGCTTGACTCGTTAGCACGAGTCAAGCTAGCCTATTTGTTTGGCTCGCCTGCATGTGCTAAACCTCGCCTGTTTGCTTGACTCGCCAGCACGAGTCAAGCTCGCCTGATTTTTGAGCTCGCCAGCACGAGCTCGACTTTGCTTTGCTCGCCCGCACGAGCCAAGCACGCCTGTAGGAAGTTTTCCCATAAGAACTCTGCTTGCCAATGAATGCCAGTTCACACATTGGAGGGGCCCGCTAGTCGACCCCGCCTGCTCGCCAAGCTCGCCTCCAAGCTCGCCTGAGCATTCAGATGGCTCTCAAGCTCACCCGAAGTTTTGCCAGCCTCGCCTGAGCAATGCAAACGGGTAGCCTGCTTGTGGGAGTGGGCCTTCCTACTTCCTACGTCCTGGGTGATGATGAGGTATGGCTCTCCTCACCCCTATAGTGGTCACATCCCACAGCTAGGGGAGGGCATGGTGCTCCTCACCCATTAGTGGTCATGTCCCACAAATCAAGGGATGACCCATGCCATCCATTTCCTATTTATAGCCCCCCTTCACTAACGTGAAATGGGTTCGGTTGGTTGATAGGCTGGCAACATTTCCAAAGGCTTGGCCTATTTCATTTTTTAGGGGACTTGGGGAGAACTCTTCAAACAAGGCTTCTCATTGGCTTACTTATGAGAACATTCCTAGCTCCTTGCTTGAATTATTGAAGTAGACTCATCTGAACTTTCAAATTAGAGGCTCTTAAGCTCTTTGCAAACCCTTGCATTGTAGCTCATTCCAAACCTTTGGTCTTGATAGTCTTTCAAGCTCGGGTACAATCGAACTCAACCACTCCGGAGCTTCTGCTGCGCACTGCAGCTCCAACCGTAACTTCGATCGGATCGTCTTAGGGAAGCAAACTCAGTTCGAGTACCGAGGGAGGCATCCTATCGCTGCCAAAGAACCAACGTTAAACAAGAAGGGCATTCCCTTCGCTTCTGTTATAATTTTTGATTTTCTTTCAATTTGTAATACACAATTCAATTAATACAAATCTTCTTTGAGAAGTCAATTTTTACACTAACAGAGATAAAGTCCCCCAGGTGTCCTTTTCGTGACGAAGAACTAACCGGCAACGCGTGTTAGGCGTAGGCTTATCTCTAATTAGAGATCGAGATAAAGTCCTTCATGTATGTAAGGTATGGATTTTGGTGTTTTTAATAACAACCTACCACGAGGTTGAATATGTGGGCTTTGCCATTTTTACGAGAATGTGCTACTCGACAGCATGTGTTAGATGCAAACTTATCTCTATTTAGGGATCAAGATAAAATCCCCCACTATGCATAAAGCATGGATTTCGGTGTTGTTGAAAGTTTGTGTCTTCTCTTGGGGCAAAGACGAACCTGATATCGGAGAGGAAGATTTTTATGTTCTATCTCCAGGCCATCTTTTGGGGTAAAGACGAACCCGATGCTGGAGAGAAAGAATTTTATATTCTATCTCTTGCTGCAAAAGAAACTCAAAGTTAAATCTCCGATTTAAGAATCTGAAGGGTGAAACTAAGAGTGAGATCTCCACTCCTAGAATCAAAAAAGATTTAGATAACCCTAACTGTTTAAAGGTTTGACCAAATGAGCAGTAGGAGTGGGGGTACAATTAATAGTGGGAATGTTGACTTGTACAAATCACTCTGTGGGGGTTTTTGGTATCAAGTGGCTAGGACTTAACACGAAGGGGTTTGATAATTGCCATGGATCAGCAGCTTGAAATTTTGAATACCGTGTTGGGACTTTAACATTAGGAGTGTTAAGTGCACAAACACAGTGGGAGTTTGAATGAACTCAGCCGAAAATTTTTTGGTGAACCCACTGTCAGTTAATTTGATCAGTAAGGGACTTTGTGGTGGAGGACCGAGATTCATCAAGCACTCCACAGTTACATCGTGGGAATTTCATGAGGGAAGATTGACCAAATGAGGTCATTAAATCTTATCTCAATGAAAGAGTGCTCGGAAAGTCATAGTAGGAGGGTTTTAATCATCTTGGAAATTATTAAATAACCATAATAGGAGGTTCTTAATCATGATTAAGAATGAATTATTTCGATGATTGATTTTCACCTTGAATAATTAGTTTTGGGTTATCCTTAAGAATACCATGTATAGCATTCTTCAGGAATTTCCCGTTGGAATGCCTTGAGGTATTCCACCCCTAGCTCTTTAGTAAACCTGAATCCAATTATATTCGACCATATTGTCGGGTTATCCTTAAGAATATTCAGAGTAATATTCTCCAGGAACTTCCCATTGTTGGAAACAATGGAAGTAGTTTATCCTTATATACCCGTTGGAGGTTGGGGAAACAGTTATACTCGTATACCCGTTGGAGTATCAGGGAGCAGTTTAACCTCATATACCTGTCGGAGGAAAGGGTTCTCATTCGACTTATTTCGGCATTATGATGCCAGCGTCAACCAAGGCTTGAATGTTGTTTTTGAGAGAGAAGCAAGCCTTGGTGGGATGAAGGATCCTCCTGTGGTACACATAGTACTTTGGATCTGAAGTGTTGTTAGCTTTCTTCTGATTCGTAATAGGTGGCAGCTTGATTTTGTTGTTTTCATAGAGGTATTTAAAGATAGCTGGAACCTCTTCATCTTTAAAGGAGTAATCTTTTTGGAGTCTCAGATCCGGAGTCCTTCGCAGCTTTTGGGTTGCTGTCGTGACGTCTGATTAGCATCAACAGCTACTGCAGGTGCCTTTCCCTTACTAAGAGAAGAAAAATTCAAGTTCGGGGGGTTAGTCGTTGGTTGGTCTCTTTCAATCTTTTTTCTTTTGAGAAAGCATTCAGCCTGTTCCCCGTACAGTTTTAATTCTTTCCATGTTGTGGAAGGCACGACCCACAGGGCTTCCAGTACATCAATGTAGAGATTGTTGTGGCATGTCTGCAAGATGAATTCCTCTGTGACTGGATCTTGGTAATTCATTTCCTTATTCAGGAAGCGTTTGACGAAGTTATCAATTGACTCCCCATCCTTTTGCTTCTCGTCCAAAAGGGCTCCGATCGACACTTCAGTATCATCGTCGAAGAAGTTATTGGGGAACGAGCTTTCCATGTCGTCCTAGCCGTTAATACTTTCTGGCTTGAGATAGCGGTACCAATCGAAGGCGGCCCTGTGAAGGGTGCCAATGAATGACCGGACCATCAATGGTTCGTTGCCAGAGATCACGCCTAGGTGGGACTTGAAGTAAATTAAGTGTTGAGTGGGTGAGCCCTTCCCGTCGAATGGCATGAAGTTGATTAGATTAAACTTCGCCAGATACGGGATTAACTCCCACCCTCTTGGATAGGGACATGGAATACCAGTCTTCTTTACCTCTTGAGCAGACATCAATACATTGATCTTGCTCTCAAGGTCTTTCATTTTCTCTTCCTCGCCCGTATTTTTCTTCGGGTGATTTCGAGGAGGAACAACTGGACTACCCCTAGCGTTGTCATCCTCGGTGGAACCACCTCTAGTATTTTAGTCAATAGGAGGGGTATCAGCATTGAGATTTTTATCCACATCTGAATCACTATTTTCATGATTGGTAGCGTTGACGACTGGATTCACCGATTTGGTCGGATAATGCTCGAATCTATTGGTCATGTACTTCCCTCATTCGCTGCCCAGCCATTTCCATTTTGAATTTGAAATTCTCTTTCTGATTGGCCAGAGCATCTTTGAGGATTTTGGCCATTTGTTCAACATTGATCATGAACACCTCACGAGATTGTCCTGTGTTGGACATTATATTATCGGAAGCGATCGTGGAGATGGCATCTGACACTTCATCATCTGAGGATAATCCTCTGTTCATCCATTGATAATCCCTTGGTCTGATAGTTATGGATCGTAGCCGAGTTATACGCCAGGATACTTCTCTTCCGAGACTTCTCTTCCGTTTCCCGGGTACTTCTCTTCCGAGACTTGTTCGTACCCCTAGCCCGATAGTACAACTCATCGGTATGATTACCGGAGCAACCTATCGTGTGCTGGCATGACTTCCTAGGTATAACATCGTCGCCTTCCGACGAACACGTTTCCTTCTGGGGACATAACGCCTCGTTGGCGTTCTCAAGAGTCACTTGTTTGGAACCACGCCTTTTTCTTCATGAGCATGGGGCCTCAACGGCCTCTTGGACTTCAACTCATAATCCGAGATGAATTCTCAATATGGGAGGTCCTTGATTTGTTAGAAGGATGCGCACGACGCCTAGTCAGACGAATTGCTCGGGGTTCATTCACCGGACCTAAGCGCTCTTTAACCAGGGCTTTGCCTCAATCCTTGTGCAAAGGACTAAGGCAATCCATGATCTTCATCTTGTGCAAAGGACTAAGGCAATCCATGCTCTTTAACCAGGGCTTTGCCTAGATCCGCACTATCGTGGGACTTCACCGGAAGTACGGGATCGATAGGAATGAGAACGGAAGCGGGTGAAGACTTGGAAGTGGCTGCGGGAGGCGAAGCGGGTGCGAACCAGGTTGAGCTGGCTCGTCCTTGACGCGGGCCACCTCGAGGTGGCTCGGCCTTGGCCGAGCCACTCTTAGGTGGCTCAGCTTTGGCCGAGTTACTCTAGGGTGGCTCGGCTTTGGCCGAGCCACTCTTGGGTGGCTCATGTTTTTCGGATGTCTTTGTACTTGTTCGAGTTGTTGTTTTGGATTTCGGCCTCCATACTTGGCATGGTTTTGGTGGTTTTTTTACCACCTCTTCCTTTTATAATTTTTGTGCCTCTTGAACGAGAATACGTGAGTGTGCGAGTAGTGCGCAACGCTTCTGAATATGCTCCTCGAGAGTTGAACGGTTTCTTTTGGCATGGACCCATTCATCGATTGATGGTTTAGAGGAAGAGCCATTTGCTCGCTGCTGAGGCGCTTGGCGTTTCCTGAATTCCAGATCCGTCTTATAATGAATCCTATCAACCGGCTGCAAGGCCTTGGCTAGTTGATGCACGAGACGTTGGCGTTGCCTTTGACGAACCCTCTTTGACAGAATCGGCATGCCTTCAGCACTCAACTCCTTGATTGAGGAGGAGTTCAAATCTGCAGATCCGACTTCATTGGACGCCGGGGGCGTTGCAAGGCACAACTACAGTAGCAATGGGATGAGGATCATCATCCTGGTTCTTCAGATCTGAAGACCAGCGGACCTTCTTGGAGGAGGAGATCTTCCTACACTTACGAGGGGAGGAGGATCTGGAGGACGACGACGGGTATTCCTCGTACTTCTGTTGGTCAAACTCGTACTTAACCTCTGTATCAACCAGCATTCGAATCCTTAGTTGCGATACTACAGCCTTGGCAGAGAGGCTATTTTCTCCTACTGTGGTCGCCAGCGTGTTTGCATCGAAAGTTGGTTTATTCATGGAACTTATCATAACTTCAATCGTTTACAATAAGTTCAAAAGAATTAGTCTTTTTATAAGAATTTTCTTACATGAATAAAAAATGAAAATACAACTCTCTAGAAACACATGCAGAGGATGTTTATCACCCGCTGTTTGTATAAGATCTTTGCCTGTGCCGGGGACGCGTTATTCCGTGGACCGCCACAGATCAGATCCGGATGACAGAACAAAAATTCAATTCTCTTGATTCACAAAGGAAACAATCGCAGAAATGATAATCTCGTTTGACTCATGTGATGACCTTTATCATCCGTGCTTCATCTCGAAGTGGCTAGCATGAGTGAGCGTCACATCGATGTGGCTAGCATGAGTGTGGGTCAAATCGAGGTGGCTAGCATGAGTACGGGTCACGTCGAGGTCGCTAGGTCTTTCTGATTTCTTGATTTTGGTCTTGTTCAGTCGTTTTGCGCACGTTTCAACGTTTCTTTGACTTGTATGATTTGCCGACTCGCTTTGCTTCTCCACGGTATCAAATAATCCTCTTTTGACTCGGATAATAGCATTCATCAAATTCTCTTTATTTTGAACCGTATGCGGAAACCTATAGGCAATTTTTAACGCCTACAAATACCACTGAAGAATCCTTGAGAGCCAGCCTGACGACGGAGTTTGAACAAGCCTACGCAGAAGAACTTTCCAAACTTGAGGAGCAAATCCGTAGTCATAAGCTATCTTTGGACTAATAGCATGTCTTTTGTATTAGCATCTCTTTTGTACTTTCTTAAGTTCTCCTTATGAATAAATTGAACTTTTTGATCATTTAAGTCTTATTATGATCACTCATTCTGTTTGGAATAAATAAACATAATACTCATAGGATTTTTGGCAAACCCTCACCCGTCAACGGATTTGATGTGCCTTTACCGATTACCGTTTGAGTCGGGCTAGCATGCAGATTGTATAAGTCTGTTCTACATATAATGTTGCGCTAAAAGAATAAACTTTTTTAGACTTTATGCTACAATGTTGAATATTTTGGCTATATGTGTCAGATGTAGACTTATCTCAAATAAGGGAACGAGATAACGTCCCCCGTACATAAAAGGTATGGATTCAGAGATTATTAACTTAATAATAATCATTGGCTACGATATTAAATACGTAGGCTGTTGTTTTTACGGGAACATACTACCTGTCAACGTGTGTTTGACACAGACTTATCTCTAATAATGGATTGAGATAACATCCCCCGTGCATAAAAGGCATGGATTCAGATATTATTAACTTAATAATAATCACTGGCTATGATATTGAATATGTAGGTTTTGTTATTTTTACGGGAACTTACCACCCGACAACGTGTGTTAGACGCAGACTTATCTCTTATAAGAGATCGAGATAACGTCCCCCATGCATAAAAGGTATGGATTCTAGTATTGAAAAATTGTGTCTTCTCTTGGGGCAAAGACAAACCCGACGCTGGAGAGGAAGTATTTTATATTCTATCTCTAGGTCTCCTTTTGGGGCAGAGACAAACTCGATGTCGGAGAGGAAGAATTTTATATTCTATCTCTTGCTGCAAGAGAAACTCAATGTGGGATCTCCACTTTAAGAATCCTGAAAGGTGAAACTAAGAGTGGGATCTCCACTCCGAGAATCAAAAAGATCCGAATAACCCTAACTTTTATAATATTGGTTACCCAATCTGAAGATAAATTTCTTGTTTATCGAGATAAAATTCTAACTTTGGTCCTAACTGTAGGAAAGTTTGACCAAGTGGGAGTTTGAGACAATCCTAACTTTTATAGGTTTGATCGTTCTATTTGGGTGGAGGCCTTTTGTTTATCGAAAGATAATTCCGGTTTTGAAAGCGGGCCTCTTGTTCATGGAAGGAATCTAGAGGGGATTTTGGCTTTGGCCCAAACTGTTCAAAGGTTTGACCAAATGGGGGAGTGGAGGTACAAATAACAGTGAGAATGTTAATTTGTACAAATCACTTTGTTAACATAATGGGGTTTTGGTGTTAAATTTCCGATAATATTTCTTGTGAAAACTTAACACAAAAAGGGGTTTGATAACTACCATGGCTTGGTGAGTTGAAATTTTGGATGTTGTGTCATAACTTCAACAGTGGGAGTGTTAAAGGCTTGGACACAACGGGAGTTTGAGTGGATTTAACCACGAGGAATTTTGGTGGACCCTCCATCAGTTGATTGATCAGTGAGGGATTTTATAGTGGAGGACTGTGAATCATCTAACACTCCACCATTATACCATAGGAGTTTCGTGAGGAAAAATTGACTGGATGCAGTCATTGAATCTCATCTCAACGAAAGAGCACCCCAAAACACAGTGGGAATGGGTGGAATTAACCTTGGCGATTGACACCAACTAAGAACTGGATGAAAGAAAATCGAGAAGGGTTTTCGACAATTGCTCCTAAGGGGGTTGAAGCAAATTGGATGCGTTCACCCTTGGGGGAATTCAGAGTCCGAGTAGGAGGGTTTTAACCATATTAATAATGATTAAATAGCCATAGTGGGAGGTTCTTAATCATTTTCATAATAATTAAGAATGAATTATTCAGATGATTAGTGTTCGCGGGAAAAATCGTGTCTTTCTTCATTGATTCCATTGCACACTCAGTAATTGTTTATCGATTACAAAGATCCGGTCTTTTTATAAGATCCGGTTACAAGAAATCAACAAAAGTAAAAATTACAATTTTCCTTATTTGTCGAACAAATCGCGAGCTCCTGTTTTTCGGTCGCTCGCTTGCGTGGGTTGTTTTCCTGCGCCGGGGTTGATCCGTTGACCACCGCACGATCTAGATCCGGACAGATCTACGCAGTATGACGAGTATTATTTCACCAAGGAAATAATAGCCGGAGGGATTATTTCACCAAGGAAACAATCGCTCGAATCTCGGGATCAAAGACCAAGCTTTGATCCGGAGTATAGCAACGTAGATCTGAGATCTGATTTTCTCTCTCGAACTCCTGCCTTTTGTGACGCGGATGTTCGCTAAGTACCAGATCTGAATGTCCAAGTCTTCAAGCCTTCAAAAACTCTAAGATGAGGTCTCAATTCGACAGAGTTTCGGCTCTCCAAAAGTCCTCCAAAATGATGAATCACCCCCCTATTTATAGGCAACCAGATCTGTGCATTTGGCACAGATCTGGGCCGGCCACCTCAGGGTGGCTCGGCACTGGGCCGAGCCACCTTGAGGTGGCTCGGTTTTTGGCCGAGCCCCTTGGGGTATTGTTTTCCGTCGTTTCCCGTTTTCCGGTTCTGTATTTGATTTATCCGTTGTTTCCGGTTCTCTGTTGTTCGGACTCGATTCGTTGTCCTGATTTGGCAGTAAATCTGATTCCTGATTAGGCAGTAAATCCACTTCTGAGTTCGATTTCAAAACTGATCTTGATTCAATCGTGATTCGTCCGAGTCCGCTCTTGGTTGGTTGACTCGTTGATTCCTCAACCCGTTGGCTTGACTCCGCACGCGAATGGATGCATTCCATTGCTCGCGTGCGATTCGTTGACCTCGTTGCGTATAGCTTGGCTTCGGTGTTGCGTACGTCGCCCGATGGTTGGTTCGACATCGTCGAGCTGTGTTAAGGGACCTATAGGTAGTTTTATACGCCTACAGATACCCCCTCCAAAGTATTTCAACCTCGTTCTTTTATAGAAGAGTCTGGAATACTTTGGACATGATTCACCCATCCTTTAATTGGTTATGACGGGATATCTGGAATGGCTTCTATTCTTAATTCCTTCAGTCCTCCAGGCTATTCGGTGCTTTGTCGAATGTCTGTGAGGGTTCCGGTGCTGCATTCATTGTCTGACCGTCTGTCGGAATTTTGAATTTGAAGTCGATTCTCGATTTCCTGGCTTTTTAGCTCGAGTTTGTTGACCATCGATTATCGGTGTTGAATCATCCTTTACAACGCGTTGTCCGGCGTTTGAGCCTCCTTGTGACGCGTTGTCCGGCGTCTAAGCTTTATTGCGACACGTTGTCCAGCGTCCAGGCTTCGCTGTGACGCATTGTCCGGCGTCCGACATAGTTTATACTCGTACGTCTTCTGGAGTACACGCCGTTTAAGCTCTTAAGGAATTGGAGCGTGGCAGATGCTTGAGTCACGAGACCAATTTATAGAATTGATGCGTCAATGACTCGTATTTATAGAATTTTTGGCAAATTCTCAGCCATCAACGGGTTTGATGAGCCTTTACCGACTACCGTTTGAGTCGGGCTAGCATGCGGATTGTTTAAGTCCGTTCCGCACGTGACGTTAGGCTAAAAGAGTTAACCCTTTTAGTGCTACGATATTGAATACGTAGACTTCGTCTTTCTCCTGTGAAAAGACTAAACAGCAACGTGTATGAGACGTTGACTTAGAATTTTTGGCAAATCCTCAGCCTTCAACGGATTTGACGTGCTCTTACCGATTACCGTTTGAATCGGGCTTACATGCGGATTGTTTAAATCCGTTCCGCATGTGACGTTATGCTAAAGGAATGAACTCCTTTAGACTTTTTGCTATGATGTTGAATACATAGGCTTCACCGTTTCTTATAGGGAAAAGGTACTCCGCACCGCGTATTAGGCAATGACTTATCCCTTCTTAGGCTTCGGGATAAAATTCTCCAGGTTTAGACCCCGGTGTCTTTTTCAATCGGCGAAAGACTAAACCGACAATGCGTGTTAGACATTAACTTTAGGGTTTTTGGCTAACCCCCAGCCCTCAACGGATTTGATTAGCCTTTACCGACTACCGTTTGAGTCGGGCTAGCATGCGGATTGTCTAAATCCGTTCCGCATGTAACGTTGCGCTAAAGGAATGAACTCCCTTAGACTTTGTGCTACAACTTTGAATACGTAGACTTCGCCATTGTTATGAGAATAGGCTACCCAGCAACGTGTATTAGACGTTGACTTACCCCTACTTAGGCTTCGGGATAAAGGTCCCCAGAGTCAGGCTCTGGTATCTCTTTCTACGGGTAAAGACCAAACCGGCGACGCATGTTAGGCATCGGCATATCCTTTCTTAGGATTCAGGATGAAATTCCCCATGCGTGTAAGGCATGAATTTTGGTGTTATTAATAACAACCTACCACAATGTTGAATATATGGGCGAGCGTTCTTTTTAACGGTTAAGAACTAACCGGCAGCGCGTGTTAGGCGCGGACTTATCCTTACTTAGGTTTCAGGATGAAATACCCTAGAATCGAACTCTGGTGTCTTCTTCAATCGGTGAAAGACTAAACCGGCAGCGCGTGTTAGGCGCAGACTTATCCCTGCTTAGGATTCGGGATAAACTTCCTAGGATGAATCCTAAATTCTTGGAAAAGGATTGGTGTGGGGAAGGAAGAATTTTATATTCTATTCCCCGAGCAAGGAAGGAAGAATTTTATATTCTGTTCCTTGATTCTGGAAAGGAAGAATTTTATATTCTATTTCTAGTGCAAGAAAGAAACTAGAAGTGGGATCTCCACTCCGAGAATCCGGAAGATCTAAATAAGCTTACCTTTTATAGGCTTGGTTATCTAGATGGGTTTTTCGTTTATCGAAATGAGGTTTTAACTCTGGTTATAACCATGAAGAGGTTTAACCAAAGAGAAAAGAAGGGAGTTCTTTCGTTTATCGAAAGGAGACTCCGAATTTCAAGTGGACCTCTTGTTCGTGGAAAGAATCAAGAGGGGGAATTTTTGATGGTTTGAAAGATAATTTTGGTGAACCCACTGTCAATTGAAATTGATCAGTGAGGGAATTGGTGGTAGGAAAACAATTTTTGGGTTATCCTCTAGAATACTAAGTGGAATATTCTTCGAGAAACTCCCCGATAAATGGGTTATCCTGAATGTACTAGGGATAGTACTTTTTTAGGAACTTCCCATTTATTGGCATTAATTGCCTGACGCCCTCTAAAGAAATGAGGCGATATGTACCGTTTGAGTAGACCGTGTCTATTACAAACGGTCCTTCCCATTTGGGTTCGAACTTACCCTTCATCTTGGAATTGAGGATTATCGGTCGGCGAGCAGCAAGGACCAGATCTCCTTCCTTGAAGCTTCTTTGTCGGACTCTTTTGTCAAAAGCCCTAGACATTCTAGCCTGATAAAACTCGATGTGTTGTTGAGCTTCCAGACGCTTTTCATCCAACCTCTCGAGTTCTGCGAGACGTTTCTGATGTTGTTCTTCGGTCGTCATCTCCGTTGCAAGCGCGATCCGAAGGGAGGGTATTTGAATCTCCAATGGTAGCACAGCTTCACATCCGTACACCAACGAATATGGGGTGGCTCCCGTAGGTGTGCGTATGGTGGTGCGATAAGCCCAGAGCGCTTCGCCGAGTTTATCGTCCCAATCTCGCTTATTGGTTTACACGAGTTTTGACAGGATCTTGATGATCGTCTTGTTGAAAGCCTCAGATAATCCATTAGCAGCGGGATAATAAGCCGTTGACGAAACATCTTGAATCTTGAATTTGTCACAGAACCTGATGAAAGCGTTGCTTATGAATTACGGACCATTGTCGTGAATGATCCGTCTTGGGACGCCGTGTCGGTAGATGACGTGATGCTTGATGAAGTTGATGACGTTGTTCGTCTTTACTTCTTTAAGCGGAATTGCTTCAGCCCACTTTGAAAAGTAATCCGTGATTGCGAGAATAAACCGATCACCTTTGACTGAAGGGGGAAAGATAGGACCGACAATGTCCATACCCCATGTCTCGAATGGCCAAGACGTGGTTGACGTGTGTAATCGCTCTGGTGGTTGGTGCATATAATTTGCATGCACTTGACAAGCGTGACATTCTCGGGCGTACTCGATCACGTCACGAACCATTGTTGGCCAGAAATATCCCATTCTTCTGATTCGATCATACAGCTTGGGATCGGGCTGATGCGCGCCGCATTCTCCTTCGTGTGCTTCCTTAAGAACTTCTTCTGCTTCTTCGTTCGAAAGGCATCGGAGGAGCAAATCATCATACCCTCGCCGGTATAACGTACGGGTCTCGGTATTATAGAAGAACCTTGGTGCTCTTCGGCGGTTGGATTCCCTTTCTTTTACATCCTCTAGCAAAATACCATATTGGACGTAGTCAATGATAGGAAAACGCCAATCTCGGGACTCAGACCCAATTTGAGTTGAGTTCACCTCTTTGGCGTTTAAGTTTTTATCATCTTCTTCATCAATATCCATATTGTATATGAGTACGCAGAGTTGATGTGATCTTACTGTGACTAGCAGTTCAGTTTCGGGCGGCTGCGCAAGTGATACTGCTAGTGCTACCAGTGCATCCGCATAAGCGTTCTGGAGACGAGGGATGTATTCAATATAGAATTCTTCAAACGAATCCGCCATTCTGATGGCCTCTTGGTGGTACGGGATCAGGTCTGGGTTCCTGACTTCATACTCTCCACGAACTTGGTTGACGATCAATTGAGAATCCCCAAAAGCTTCGAGATATTCGACCCCCAGCTCCTTAGCGAAACTGAGTCCAATGAGAAGCGCGTTGTACTCGGCTACATTATTGGAACATGGATCTGTCAGTGAGTAAGCTCGAGGCATTACATGCCTCCCTGGGGAAACTAAGACAACTCCAACTCCGGAAGTGACTTTAGGACCTCCAGGGGTTACTGCCTTATTAACTGCTCTCGAAGCACCATCAAAGTATAATTGCCATACTTGTTGATGTGTCGTGGTGTTAACCTCGTGGGTTTCATCCGGCAAGTCATCATAAACTTCTACCGTATCCGTTGTCGGGCTTGCCGCCAAGAGATCACAAATCGCTTGTCCTTTGACCGACTTCTGCTGTTTGAAGTGCAAATCATACTGGGACAAGAGAAGGGCCCATTTCGCTAACCGCCAATTCATCGAACCCGGTTGTGTCATAAAAACTCGTACCGGATTAACGTTAGAGATAACGTAAATCGTTTGTCCGACCAAGTAATGCCGCATCTTTTGTATTGCAAATACCAATGCGAGGCATTCTTTCTCAATCATCGGATATCGGGACTCAGCGCCTACCAATGTCCGACTTAGGTAATAAACTGCTTGTTCATGACCATTATCATCGTCTTGTGCTAATAAAGCACTTATCGAATGGTTCATCGCCTTGATGTATATCAAGAACGGTTTACCTGATTTTGGTGCGACAAGAACAGGAGGACTCATCAGATACCTCTTGATATCTTCGATCGCTTTTTGGCAGGCGTCGTCCCAAATAAACGACACACCTTTCTTGTTTAGCTTTGAGAACGGTTGGCACTTCCTAGAGAGATTTGAGATGAACCGCCGGATATAAGCTAAACGCCCTTGCAATCCTCTGAGTTCTCTTAGATTTCTCGGGGGCTGCAATTCATGTATCTCCTTCACTTTGTCTGGGTCGATGTGTATATCCTTAGTGGTGACGACGAATCCAAGGAATTTTCCGCTGGACATTCCGAGGAAGGATTTTGTGGGATTCATCTTCAATTGATGACTCCGCATGAGATCAAACATCGTTTTCAAGTCCTTGATGTGATCTTCTTTGTTGCGGCTTTTTACCACCAAATCATCAACGTAGCATTCAACCATTTTCCTGAGGTGCTTCTGGAAAATCTTAGTCATCGCTCGTTGGTATGTGGCGCCTGCGTTCTTCAGACCGAAAGGCATCACCGTGTAGCAGAATACACCGAGGGGCGTTCTAAATGCTGTATGTTTCTCATCATCCGGGTGCATCTTGATTTGGTTGTACCCCGAAAAGCCGTCCATGAAGGACATTCTCTCGAATCCGCATGTATTGTCGATAATGACATCCGTGATTAGGAGAGGAAAATCATCTTTTGGACATGCTTCATTCAGGTTCCTGAAGTCGATGCAAATCCTGATTTTGCCATTCTTCTTCATGACGGGAACGATGTTGGCTAACCAGTCTGGATGTTGTTCCTCTCGGATAAATCCTGAGTCGATTAACTTCTTAACCTCTGCCTCGATGGCTTCCATAATCTGCGGACGAAATCGTCTTTGCTGTTGTTTGACAGGTTTGGCATCCGGCTTGATGTCGAGGCAGTGCATTGCCACATTAGGGTCGAGCCCTGGCATGTCTTCATAGTTCCAAGCGAAGACGTCGATATACTCCCTGATGAGAGCAATTAATTCCTCCTTCTCATCTGGAGGAAGACTATCGCTGATAAATATGGGCTTTGGGTTGGTCTCATCGCCCATATTAATTTGGACTATTTCATCCTCAGTGGGGGGTTCCCTCTGTTCAAATCTATCGCCATACTGTAGGTTTAGGTGATGAACACATGGGTCCTCCCATGTTGGCATTTGATCGTCGTCCTCCATCGTAGATGGATCAGCTGTAGTCATGTTCGACATTAAGGTCTTGAACATTTCTCCCAAACTTGTGTCGGAATCCCCAGCTGAAGAATCTGGCAAGTACCCATCCTTAGCTTTGTTAGCAATTTGATCGATAATTTGCCAACCACATTCATCATCAGACGATGAAACATAGCCTAAGCCTCTTTTGTGATGGTAATAATCATCCGGTTTCCCTTTTGGTACATATGCCGCTTTGACTGGGATACGGGAACCTCGATCGAAGTACAAACCTTCTCCGAGTGTGAAATCGTATCCTTGTTTTTCCATGAGCATGCGCGCTTCCTGACTATACTTAGATAAGTGCAGACCAGATTTGTCATCATTCTCATCTTCTCTTAGGAAATGATCTGGCAACGGAAGATTTTCTCCTTTACCGTAAATCACTTCTTTTTGTCCCCTATCTTGGCAGGAATAATCCGGGTTGTTCCGAAAGAATGCTGGGGGCTTTTCTTTGCTACATAGGATGATCGAAGCGGCATATACAAATCTGGATTATCATGTAATTCCTTTATCGCATCATCAAGAGACAAGGAGTACTCTAAATCATGATTTATTTTAATGTCGGCAAGCTGCCAATTACAACTACCATCTGATGATTGTTCATCGTCAAGATTGATTACAAAGGGTACAATGTCATTTAAAGCAAAACCACCACTGTAATCGAATCCGGCTTCGGAATCAGCTTCTTCTCCGCTGTCCGTGCCTTGGACCGATGGTTCAGTATCGGATTCGTTACCATAAAGGAGAGAATCAGTGAAATAATTCTCATACCCTTTAAATGGTTGCTTATCCGCGACTACCATCCTGACCCTTCCATCAGTGTCGACATATTTCAGACACTGATGTAGGGTGGAGGGAACTATAACGTTACCATGGATCCAAGGCCGACCCAATAGTAAGTTATATGATGTCTCAGCATCAATCACGTAACACGTGACCTCCGTCTTCAGATCGCCCATTTGGCACTTTATCCGGATCTTTCCCAAAGGCCTCGACCCGCTGGTGTTGAATCCGTAAATGACCGTGCCTATAGACACCAATTTGCTGACTGGAATGCCAAGGCTATGCATTAGGCGAAGTGGCATAATGCTCACAGCGGAACCCGGATCCACTTGGATTCGGTTGACTTCGCTGGAGCCAATGTACCCGACGAAGTATAGGGGCCGATCATGGTTTGAATTCTTCGTCTGCATGTCCTCTTTGGTGAAGGTGATGCAGGGAAGGTTCTTAGCCGCTACATTGCACTGTTGAGCTAACAGTTCTGACTCTTCAGGTGCCGACTTGATCCGAGTGAGGAACGCTTCTGAATCGGCCAAGGCCTCTTGTAAGGCTTCCCTGGTTTCCTTAGATAACCGCAGCAACTCATACAGCGTTATCCGTGCTGGAATATTGGTTAACTGAGCCATAATATCGAAGACGCGCGGAGTTTTCGAACTCTCCGTTTTATCCCTTCCAATCGGACGATTGAACCGAGACTGCTTCGGATTTTGAACCTCCTGGGGTCCTTTCTCTTTCTGCTTATCCACCGGTTGTCGTCGAGTCTCTTCAACTGGTTTAGGAGTTGCAATCACACCCAGCTCTGTTAAAGTCTTGCCTGGTCCCCATTTGGCCACCCCCTGCTCAACTAACTGATCACTGGGCGACGGATAATTGAAGTGGTACTGGTTCCCACTTCTGGTGGCAAAGACTTCTTGTTCTTTGTCGGAAAGCGGGAAGATAGGAGCTTCATCGCCACCTTCTTCGAAGATCACGGAAGTTGCATGGCATGCCTTGCCTTTGCCCTTTCTCTTCGAGGAGGTCGCCCATTGCTCATCTTCAATGAGATCCGGATGAACCCAGAGGACTTCGCCGTTCGGGGCTGTATGTGGTACAAGTCCCTTTTGGCGCTATCCATGTGGGTCATCATTCACCGTCTTCATCCTGATTTTGGTGACGCGTTTTGGCTCGAACCATGTTGTAGGCACCAATCCAAAGCTGATTGACACCGCGTTTGCTCCTACGTTCTTGGCAGGCTTCGGAGTTATGACGCCCACATCGATTAACGCCTGGATCTTGTCCTTGAGGTGGAAGCATGATCTCGTAGGGTGATGGACCGCTCTATGGTACGCGCAGTACTTCGAGTCCGTCACTTTGCTGGCCCCTTCATGATCTACAATCGCCGGCAGCTGGATTTTGTTGTTCTCCAGCAAGTACTTGAAGATGCCGGGAACTTCATCATCCTTGAAGGAGTAGACTTTAGGAAACCTTGGCTCCGAAGACTTCTGCTTCTGAGGCCGTTGCTGCCATTGCGACTGCGAATGTTGTGGCGCTCGTTGCTGCTGCTGTTGCTGAGGTTGCAATTGAAAAAGTTTGGTTAGCATCAACGGCATTAACATGAGCTTTACATTTTCCTTTCGGGTTGAAGTTCTGCGCTGGAGCATTCACCGCTTGTTGGCCTCTCTCCGCCTTCTTTCTCCTGAGGAATCGTTCAGCCTGCTCCCCTCGGACTTTCAGATCCTTCCATGTCTTGGATGGTGCTGTGCCCATTGCCTCCAACACGTCCAGCGAAAGGTTGTTATGGCAGGTCTGGAGGATGAATTCCTCAGTGATCGGGTCCCGGCAATTCATCGCCTTGTTCCGGAACCTTTTGACGAAGGTGTCAACTAACTCCCCATCCTTCTGCTTCTCATCGAGCAACGATCCGATAGAGATCTCGGTGTCGTCGTTGAAGAAATTTGTGAGGAACTTAGTCTCCATGTCGTCCCAACTGTTTATGCTTCCTGGCTTGAGGCGGCGATACCAATCGAAGGCGGCTCCGCGAAAAGTGCCAATGAATGATCGCACCATCAGAGGCTCATTGCCAGAGATTACCCCCAGGTGTGATTTGAAATAAATCACATGCTGAGTTGGTGAACCCATCCCATTAAATGGCGTGAAGTTAATGAAACTGAACTTCGCCAGATATGGGATTGATTCCCACTCTCTTGGGTATGGACAAGGAATTCCAGTCTTCTTTATCTCTTGAGCGGAAATCAACGTATTGATTTTGCTCTCGAGATTTTTGATTTTTAGACTTTCACCTGAGTTTTCATCAGTACGATTCGGAGGCGGAAGCGTGGTGTTGTGACTAGCATCCTCATTGCCACCCCCTGCATTAATGGGAGGATCATTGGCATTACGGGTTTCATCTGCATTCGCATTCTCCACTTCCTGAACAACCGGATTACGGCGGCTTGGGTCGCCTTGCTGGTTCGTTATTGCCTGGATTTGTTGCTCATGCATTTCCCTCATGTTTTGCATGGCCATCTACATTTCGAACCTGAAGCTCTCCTGTTGTTTGGCCATGGCATCTTCGAGCATCTTGGCCACCTGTTCCGCGCTTATCATGAATGACTCGCGTGGTTATCCTTCATTGGATACGGTATTGTCAGATGCAAATGCCGAGCCAGCATCTGATTCTTCATCTCCCGAAGGTAATCTTGTCCGGAACCCTACCATATGTTTCACGAATAATAGTTCCGGACTGCAGACGAGTTACACGACAGGGCACCTCTGGAATCGCCTCGGGGTTGTCCTGAGCCGATGTTCCCTTGCTGGTCATGTTGGCGGTGACTCTCGGAAATTCTCCATCACCGGCCATCGTTCTTCTTTGCCGGAAACGCCTATGCCTTGGTTTTGGCATTTCTGTACTGAGCCTTTCGAACATAGAAACTCTCTCGGGGACTGCCTTGATACAGTTACACTCAGACAGTACCGCCCGAATGAGCTTTGAACAAGGGCACTGAGTTTCAAGCCTCCGAGGGCTTCTTTTTCTGGATTTGCTCGTACCCCCGGCACTATAGTACAGCTCGTCCGTTTGAAAGTCGGAGCAACCTATCGTGTGTTGGCACGATTTCCCAGGTATAACGTCATCGTCATCGGACGACAACGTTTCCTTCTGAGGATGAATTGCCTTCTTTGGGCTTTCGAGAGTCACGCGCCTCGAAACGTGCCTTTGTGGGCGTGAATCTTCAGCGGGCTCCTGAACTTCAATGCGCAAAGTTGTGCGCTTGGGTGCCACGATCTTCTCAAAATGTTGAGGGTTGCGACGACCCCCAGCATGTTGAATCGTTTGGGACTTCTTCATTGGCCCCAACCGTTCTTGGACTGGAGCTTTGCCTCGCTCCTTGGGAAGTGGACCGAGGCGCTCCAAAACTGACTTCTTTCTCCGGGACGATTCTGCGTGATCTCCCGGAGTAACCATGGGAATTGTCAGCGATTTCCTTTGGTTCACCGGAGGTTGAACCTGCTTCGAAGGTTGCAACAGCTGCTCTTTGGCCTGAATCGCCACTTCGGACTTTGGCCTCCAGACTTTGCGGGCTGGTGGCGGCTTCTTTGTCACCTCCTTCTGAAGCTTTCTACGGGCTTCTTCAGCTTGAGCCCGTGCCTGCGCTGATAATGCGCGGCGTTTGCGAATGCGTTCCTCCAGCGTTGAACGGTTCCGTTTGACACGGACCCATTCCATTGTTGGCGGCTTGGAGGAACCACCCTTCATTTGTTGTTGAGGCTGCTTGCCTCTTTTGCTCTTCAGATCCGCATTGTAGCGGACCCCGTCAACAGACTCCATGGCCTTTGCGAATTGTTTCGCAAGGCGTTGACGCTGCCTCTGGCGAGCTCTCTTAGAGAGAGTCACCACGCCTTCAATGGCGGATTTGACCTGCTTGGAGGCCGGTGGAGCTTCACCCGATGCAACTTCGGCACCAATCGGGGTGAAGTCGTCGTTGGTAGCTTCAACTTCTTCGTACCAACGAACTTTCCTCCTGGAGGAGAACTTTTGGGATTTCTTGGACTTACGGGGGGAGGCTGATCCAGACGAGGACACGTACTCCTCGTACTTCTGCTGGTCGAACTCATACTCGACCTCCTCCACGACCGGGATCAAGATCCGCGGCTGCGACGCTCCGATCTCGGCAGCGAGATCGGTGGCTCCCACTGTGGTCGCCAGATTGTTCGCGGGAAAAATCATGTCTTTCTTCATTGATTCCATTGCACACTCAGTAATTGTTTATCGATTACAAAGATCCAGTCTTTTTATAAGATCCGGTTACAAGAAATCAACAAAAGTAAAAATTACAATTTTCCTTATTTGTCGAACAAATCGCGAGCTCCTGTTTTTCGGTCGCTCGCTTGCGTGGGTTGTTTGCCTACGCCGGGGTTGATCCGTTGACCACCGCACGATCTAGATCCGGACAGATCTACGCAGTATGACGGGTATTATTTCACCAAGGAAATAATAGCCGGAGGGATTATTTCACCAAGGAAACAATCGCTCGAATCTCAGGATCAAAGACCAAGCTTTGATCCGGAGTATAGCAACGTAGATCTGAGATCTGATTTTCTCTCTCGAACTCCTGCCTTTTGTGACGCGGATGTTCGCTAAGTACCAGATCTGAATGTCCAAGTCTTCAAGCCTTCAAAAACTCTAAGATGAGGTCTCAATTCGACAGAGTTTCGGCTCTCCAAAAGTCCTCCAAAATGATGAATCACCCCCCTATTTATAGGCAACCAGATCTGTGCATTTGGCACAGATCTGGGCCGGCCACCTCAGGGTAGCTCGGCACTGGGCCGAGCCACCCTGGGGTGGCTCGGCTACCGAGCCACCTCAGGGTGGCTCGGCTTTGGCCGAGCCACCTTGAGGTGGCTCGGTTTTTGCCGAGCCCCTTGGGGTATTGTTTTCCGTCGTTTCCCGTTTTCCGATTCTGTATTCGATTTATCCGTTGTTTCCGGTTCTCTGTTGTTCGGACTCGATTCGTTGTCCTGATTTGGTAGTAAATCTGATTCCTGATTAGGCAGTAAATCCGCTTCTGAGTTTGATTCCAAAACTGATCTTGATTCGATCGTGATTCGTCCGAGTCCGCTCTTGGTTGGATGACTCGTTGATTCCTCAACCCGTTGGCTTGATTCCGCACGCGAATGGATGCATTCCGTTGCTCGCGTGCGATTTGTTGACCTCGTTACGTATAGCTTGGCTTCGGTGTTTCGTACGTCGCCCGATGGTTGGTTCGATGTCGTCGAGCTGTGTTAAGGGACCTATAGGTAGTTTTATACGCCTACAATTAGCTTTTATCTGAAATAATGAATGCATTCTGTGTTATCCTTGAGAATACCATGTATAGTATTCTTTCAGAACTTCCTGTCAAATAGGTTATCCCGAATGTACTAGGGATAGTACTTCTTCAGGAACTTCCCATTGATTAGCATTATGAGTTATCACCGTATTGGGTGATCAGGCGATATGCACCATTCAAATAAACTATCTCTACCACGAACGGTTCCTCCCATTTGGGATGGAATTTGCCTTCCTTCTTGGAATTGAGTATCATTAGTCATCGAACGGTAAGAACCAAGTCTCCTTCCTTGAAGCTCCGCTGTCGGACTTTCTTATCAAAGGCCCTAGAGATTCTGGCTTGGTAAAACTTGATTTGTTGTTGAGCTTCCAAGTGCTTTGCATCTAACATCTCAAGTTAATCAAGACGTTTCTGATGCTGTTCTTCTGTCGTCATCCCTATTGTGAGAGCGATGCGGAGGGATGGAATTTGGATTTTCAAAGGAAGGACAGCTTCGCACCCATATACTAAGGAATATGGAGTTGCCCAGTAAGCGTGCGGACTGTGGTGCGATAAGCCCAGAGAGCTTCACCAAGTTTGTCATCCCAATCTCACTTATTAGTTTTCACAAGCTTTGATAAGATCTTTATGATAGTCTTGTTGAATGCTTCAGCCAATCCGTTTGCCGTGGGATTATATGCTGTCGACGAGACGTCTTAAATCCTGAACTTTCCACAGAATTTGATGAACGTGTTACTGACAATCTGAGGGTTGTTGTCATGCACAATTCATCTTAGAACACTGTATCGGTAGATAATATGATGTTTGATGAATTGACGACATCACTTGTCTTTGCTTCCTAGAGTGAAACTGCTTCGGCCGATTTTAAGAAGTAGTCGGTGATTGCCAAAATAAAACGGTCACCTTTGGCTGATGGTGGAAAAATAGGACCAACGATGTCCATTCCCCACGTCTCGAATGGCCATGATGTAGCTAAAGGGTGCAAGTGCTTCGGGGGTTGGTGCATATAATTTACGTGTATTTGACACGCATGGCACCATCGGGCGTACTCAACTGTATCCTTGACCATGGTTTGCCAATAATATCCCATCCTTCTGAGACGATCACAGAGTTTAAGACCAGGTTGGTGCGTACTGCAGATTCCATCATGCGCTTCTTTGAGAGCCTCTTCCGCCTCTTTAGTTGAAAGACATCGGAGTAGCAGACCATCATATGCGTGACGATACAATGTCTGGGTCACCGTGTCATAATATAATCTCGGTGCTCTTCGTCGGACCGAGTCTCTTTCTTTTATGTCTTCCGGTAAAATACCGTGTAAGACGTAATCAATGATGGGGAACCGCCAATCCCATGGTTCAAGCTCAATTTTGGTCACGTGTGCCTCTTTAGCATCAAAGGCGCACTCCGGTATGAAGAGTTGGTGAGTTCTCACGGTGACTAATTATTCTGTATCGGGAGACTGTGCCAGAGATACTGCCAATGCTGCTAGTGCATCTGCATATGCGTTCTGAAGATGTGGAATGTATTCGATGAAGAATTCTTCAAACGAGACTGACATCTCGATGGCCGCCTAGTGGTAGGTGATCAGGTCCTAGTTCCTGACTTCATACTCTCCTCGAATCTAGTTGATTATCAGTTGAGAATCACCAAAAGCTTCAAAATACTCGACCCCCAGATCTTTGGCGGAACTGAGTTTAATAAGAAGTACATTGTATTCAGCTACTTTGTTGGAACATGGCTTAGTCAATGAATAAACTCGAGGCATAACGTGTTTTCCCGGGGATACTAAGACATGCTCTAACTCCTGAGGAAATCTTAGAACATCCGGGCGCACTTGCCAACTTAGTTGCTCGGAAAGCACCGTCAAAGTACAACTGCCATACTTGCTGATGCGACGTAGTGTTGACTTTGTGGGTTTAATCTGGTTAGTCTTCGTACAATTCGGCTGTATCCTTTGTAGGATTAACTGCCAGAAGATCGCAAATTGCTTGCCCTTTGACTGACTTCTGTTGCTTGAAGTGTAGGTCGTATTAGGACAAGAGTAGGGCTCATCTGGCTAATCACCAATTCATAGAGGCTGGTTGCGTCATGAATACCCGGATTAGGTTAACATTGGAAATGACGTAGATCGTCTGTCCAACCAGGTAGTGTCGCATTTTTTGAATTGCAAATACTAGGGCGAGGCACTCTTTCTCAATCATCGGATATCAAGATTCGACACCCACCAAAGTCTGACTCGGGTAATATATTGCTTGTTCATGGCCGTTGTCATCGTCTTGTGCGAGTAAAGCACTTAACGAGTGGTTTGTCACCTTGATGTAAATCAAGAATGGTTTCCCCGACTTCGGTGCAACAAGGACTGGAGGATTCGCTAGATATGCTTTGATATCTTCGAATTCCTTCTGGCAAGCATTGTCCTAAATAAATGATACGCCCTTCTTTGTAAGCTTGGAGAACGGTTGGCATTTTCCGGAGAGGTTTGATATGAACCGGCGGATATAAGCCAATAGCCCTTGCAATCCTCTGAGTTCTTTGAGATTTCTCGAGGGTTGCAATTCATGTATAGCCTTTACTTTATCAGGATCAATGTGGATACCCTTTGTGGTCATGACGAATCCAAGGAATTTGTCGCTGGACATTCTGAGGAAAGACTTAGTAGGGTTCATCTTCAATTGGTGACTCTGCATGAGATCAAACATCGTCTTCAAGTCTTTAATGTGGTCGTCTTTGATGCGAATTTTAATGACTGAATCATCAACATGACATTCGACGATCTTCTGGAGGTGTTCGTAGAAAATGTTCGTCATTGCTCGTTGGTATGTAGCGCCCGCGTTCTTCAAACCGAAGGGCATAACTGTATAGCAGAAGATGCCGAGTGGTGTTCTGAATACGGTATGTTTTCATCATCTGGGTACATTTTGATTTGATTATAACCCGAAAATCCATCCATGAAGGACATTCTCTCGAATCCGCACGTGTTATGGATGATAACATCTGTGATAGGTAGAGGAAAGTCGTCTTTCGGGCAAGCGGTGTTCAGGTCTCTGAAGTTGATGCAGATCCTAATTTTCCCATTCTTCTTAAGGACCAGAACAATGTTCGCTAACCAGTCGAGATGTTGTTCCTCCCGGATGAAGCCTGAGTCAATTAATTTTTTAACTTCCGCATCAATCGCCTTCATAATCAATGGACAAAACCACCCTTGCTGTTGTTTGACGGGTTTGGCATTCGTTTTGATGTTGAGGCGATGCGTCGCTATATTTGGATCAAGTTTTGGCATGTCTTCGTAATTCCAGGCAAAGACGTTGATATATTCCCTAATGAGGGCAATTAACTACTCCTTCTCTTCTGATGGAAGGTTGTCGCTGACGAATATGGGTTTTGGATTAGCCTCATCGCTCATGTTGACCTGGACCAATTTGTCTTCGGTGGGAGGTTCCCTTTGTTCGAATTGATCACCATATTGCATATTCAAGTGATGAATCCAAGGGTCTTCCCAAGTTGGCATTTGTTCGTCTTCCTCTATTGTGGTAGGATCAACTGTGGCAATATTTTACATCAGGCCTTTGAACATTTCTCCAAGGCTAACATCAAAAATCCCAACCTGAAGAATCGGATGAGTATCCGTCTTTATTTGGATTGGCCAATTAGTCGATGACTTGCCAGCAACATTCATCATCGGATGAAGAGACATAGCCTAGACTCCTTCTGTAGCCATAATAATTGTCGGGTTTTCTTTTTTGGTACATAGGCCGGGTAAGGTGGAACTCATGGACCTCGACCAAAACAAAGACCTTCTTCGAGCGTGAAGTCATATCTCCATTTCTTCATGTACTTACGCACTTGCGAACTGTATCTGAATAAATGGAGACTAGGTCTTTCGTCATCTCTGTCATTTTTCAAGAAAGGATTTGACGGTGGACTTGATTCACCTTTACCAAAAACTATCTCTTTTCCACCCCCCTTCTTTGGCAGGAAGGACAAGAGTTGTTCCGAATGAGTTCTTAATGTACTTCTTCTCCATGCAAGACGATCAAAGATGCATGTGTATGTCAGGGTTTTCATACAATCCCTATATTACATCCTCAAGAAAATGCAAGTACTTTAAATAGTCATTTATTACTTTATCAACAAGTTGCGAGTTGGAACTTCCATCTGACGATTCACCACCATCAAGATCGATTACAAAGGGTTCAATGTCATTTAATACAAGACCTTCATCATAATCGAGCCCAGTTTCGGTATCAGCTTCTTCTCCGCTGTCCGTGCCTTGGGCTGATAGTTCAGTATCGGATTTGGCACCATAAAGAAGGGAGTCAGTAAAGTAATTTTCTAACCTATTAAATGGTTGATTATCTGTGACCACCGTCTTGACCTTATTGTTAGTGTCGATATATTTCAGACATTGATGGAGGGTGGAAGGGACGATAACATTACTATGGATCCAAGGATGACCTAATAGTAAGTTATAAGAAGTCTCTATATCAATCACGTAACATGTGACTTCGGACTTCAAATCTCCAAGCTGACACTTCACCCGGATCTTTCCCAATGGTCTAGATCCACTGGTGCTGAATCCATAGATAACGGTACCCGTGGAAGCTAACTTGCTAGCGGGGATTCCGAGCTAATACATCAATCGGAGTGGCACGATACTAACTGCAGAATCCGAATCTACTTGGATTCGGTTGACAGTAGTTGAGCCGATGTATCCGGTGAAATACAAAGGCCTATCATGCTTTGAATTCCTCACTTGCATATCTTCCTTAGTAAAAGTGATGTAAGGGAATTGTGTGGCCGCCAGATTGCAGTGTAGAACTGATGGCTCTGGTCCTTCAGGGGCTGGTTTGAACTGAGTGAGAAATACATCAGAATCAGCCAAAGCTTCTTGTAAAGCCTCCCTAGCGTCTTTTGAAAGACGCAGCAACTCATACAAGGTGATCCTCGCTGGGATGTTGGCCAGCTGAGCCATAACATCAAAACGGTATGCGGCGCTCGAATTTTCCAGTTTATCTCTTTCAATCAGTCGATTGAAATGAGATTGCTTCGGAAATTGAACCTCTTTGTGCTAGGGTTCTTTCTCCTTTTGCTTAGTAGCTGGCTGTTGCTGGGGTTTCTCAGCGGGTGTAGGGGGAGTTGTAACAACCCCCAGCTTAGCCAACGTTTTAGCGTTTGGATCAGAAGCTTTGGGATACTTGTATTGATACTCATTCCTGCTCCTGGTGGCAAAGGATTCGTGTTCGTCTTCAGAAAGAGGAAAAGGTAGGGATGCCTTCGTCATCCTTTATTAGGACTGCTGTGGCAGGACAACAAGACTTGCCCTTGCTTTTGGGCTTCTTCTTGGAAGAGGACCCCTGTAGGCATCAAAAATTACCTATAAAGCCCCAAACTCAGCTCAAGATGAAGAGAAGACGAAGAACATCATCATCTAAGTCAGAGACGATCATCCAATACAAAAAGGAAGCAAAGGAGAACGCAAAACAATAGCCAAAAGGGATTGGAATTATCTCACAGCTACCGAGATAGTACACACTATCTCGCATAATCGAGACAGTGTAGACTGTCTCAACTATCCGAGACAGTATACACTTGTTAGACCCTAATGCCACTAGGAAAGAACCCTGGAGGGGGGGTGAATAGGGTCTTATGCTAATCTAATCTGATTTAATACCAATTAAAACTTATTAACAAGTTATCCTAGCAAATAAGATATGCAATGAATTATTAGAAAGGATAATCAATATAAACAAAGAGTAAAATAAACAAACTACAAATATGATAGGGCAATATACACAAAGAGTAATAGACAATGGCGATATAAGATAAACAAAAAAGTAAATGCGCTAATGCAAACTCAAACAAGTAATATGATCACGGAGTTTAGACCTTCTGTCCTACGTCTCCGCTCCCCACTCCCGGGGAGAAATCCACTATCACACCGGGTTTTCGACGCTCACCCAAAAACATTTACACCTCACACTCGGTTTTCTAGCTCACCGAAAACTTTACAATCAACACTCTTACAATCGCACTCTACACCCTCTAAGTGTTTGTCTCTACCCCATGTCTCCCTCAAGTTCTTGGATTTACAACCTCTCCTTAGACTTTACTACCGACGCCACTCCTCTTGGGACGACCCCGTTTCTCACCACACACTCATCTCGGTGTACAAATGTATTACAAAGTGTAACTCATAATTAAGCTCGAATACAACAATGGTTGTTCTCTAATACAAGATGAGAACTAAGTTTAAGCTCACTCTCTAAGTCACACAAACTCATAACCCTAATTATACTATATATGCAAATACATTAAGCTCAATGGTTGTGTGTGTAAGCAAAGAGATAAATCAAAATTAAACTCAATATAATTCTAGTTAATGGAAATTATAATCAAAACAAATAAAGAGCTGGAAAAGAGTTTAGAAATTCTTCTCTGAAAAACATGATGGAGAGATGGAGATTGAAGCTCAAACAATGAAGATGATCTCCTCCACTTGTGAAAACTTCTTCACAAACCAAACAAATACTAAAACAAACTTAAACCCTTGTTAAACTTTTGTAAACTTATATAAAATAATTTTCTTGGTTGGTGGAAGAGTTAAATGCAATGGGGTATTTATAACAACCCAAAACATCAGCCAAAACCCACACAAAACAACTAAAAACCCAAATAAAAACAAAACTGGAAACTAGTCGTTACTGTGCAACGCTAACATTGGTGGTCGACCACAGTGACACATCCGGTCGACCGCGAACGGCTTAAAAACAGAGTGAAATCTTTGGACTTCAGCCAGTCGACCGCGGCGACCATGGCGGTCGACCGCGAACGGATATATGGCATACACAGGTTTTAAAAACAGTTTTCTGACTTTTAAACTTAATTTAAAAATAGCAAACAAAATTCAAAAAATATAAAACTTTGGAAAATGATTGTAGACATGATAATAAACATGTTACAGAAAGAGTTTTTCAAGTTACATTTCTCATTTGTGAAAACTCATCATTTTGCAAAATCACTTAAAATACGAAATCTCGAAAACACATGATTTTGACAAAATGACTTAAACAACCTCTTGAAATATTTTGAATGGATTTATAGACTTATACAAGATATGAAAATAGTGTAAACAAGTCTTCAATGCATAAACATAATATTTTGTAAATTCAATAGAATATGAAACTCATAAATGTGAAAATGAAGATATATATTGTTTCATATCTATATAACTAAACCAAAACAACTTATCCACATAGAAAACAAATAAGTATTATATATCTATTTATTTATAAAAATTTTGTTTATGGATAAAACAAAAAATAGATAAACCAATAAATTGTGTGTGTATATAAATTTGAACTTAAAGTATTAAACACACAAAGTATAAACCTATACTAATTGTACCCAAGCTATATGATCTTCAATGAACTCATCTTGGTAAACTTACGGATGAAGCTTGAAGTTGAATCTTTAACTTCGATTGCATTGCTTCATTCCACTATTCCTTCCATCCTCCAATAGATATGATCGTTATAGCGCAATTCCATCCAACCTCCAACTTCGTTGTTTGTAATCATCAAAACAAGATTAGTGAGTAGGCTCATAAACATGAGGCCAATAACACTGTCCCATAACTGAGACAGTGTAGACCGTCTCGGAAATGCGAGACAGTAAGAACTGTCCCGCCAACTACAGGATAGTTCCTCATATTTTCTGACGGTTTTATGACTTTTCGAGGGGTCCACGTGGCTTCATAACTATTTGGGATCATCCATAAATACGGGAAGGCTGTTATAAATTAAAAATCCACCCAGAATCACAGAAATCATGGCATTTAACAGATCGAATGTCGATTTCAAAACTGCTTGGGATAACCCCTTCTTCCGAGATAGTAAACACTATCTTGGAAATGGAAGTTGTTGGATAGGGTTTGTTTCTACTTCCTATCTTCAGAAACAGCTTCTAAGGTCTATAAAAACCCCCCTAGCACCCTTGTGCATGGGGGGGAGCAGATTCTAGGTAGAGACTTGAGCTTTTGGCGAATTTCGAGCAAGAGAGAGAGTCTTCATCATTTTCAAGCATCTTCAAGAGTCTTTGGTGTTTCCTCGAGATCTAAGCTTTGACTTAATCTTGAGAAGAGTGTTCATCTTACTTCGATAAGATATTTACTTCAGTTCTTACTTCTAAAACGAAGATGGAACATCAAGCCTTCTTCACGATCAACTTGGATCTATGAATCAGTCGTCCGGCTAACGCACCCCCAGCACAGGAAAAGATCCCACGCAAGCAGCGATTGATAAACGATCTTGTGTGTGTTTCTAGGAGGATATTTGTAATGGATAAATAATTTGTAATGGATTCAACAAATAAAATAATTTTCGACACAAACACGTTGGCGACCACAGTAGGAGCCAATAGTCTTAATGCCAAGGCTATCGTGTCGCAACCGATCAAGATCCCGGTTGAGTCAATGGTCGAGTACGAGTCCGATCAAGAGAAGATCGAGGAGTACCTCTCATCCTCCCCCACAAGATCTTCCTCGTCCTCCAAGTGCATGAAGATTTCAACTTCCAAGAAGGTTTGATGGTTTTCAATTCCGATGAAGGCTACAGGTGAAGGCTCTCGCCTAATCGTTGCTGAGGCTTCCCCTCGCAACGTTATCCCAGCGACCTAAAGCCAGAAGCTAGGCTCATAACGATTCTTCCCTAGTTAAGGAGTTGTTTGATCGAAGTTCGCCAATTCTGACGAAGAGGGCTCGTCAGAGGCAAAGCCAACGCCTCACACGTCAGCTCACCAAGGCCTTGGAATAAGTCGACGGGGTTCGATACTACACGGACTTGGAGTCTAGGATGCATTGTGTAACTGAATCATGTCAACATCAAGTTTCTTACACGTCCTCCAAGCTATTGATCGAAGAGTGGGTTCTCATCAAGAGGACTCGTTCGATGAGGGAAGAGCGTATCAAAAAACGTCGTGCACGTGTCACACACACTCGCGCTTGTAGGCATCAAAAATTGCCTATAGGTTACCGCACATAACTCGAGGTGGAGAGAAGACGATGGACACCATTATCCAAGTCAAGGAGGATTACCTAACACCGACAAGCATATGAAGCAAGTCGACGAAACTTATGAATCAACGGGACAGCAGAATAACAAAGAGACGATTCGATCGGGAGTTACGTCTCACTCACGAAAGGAGAAGTGCCACTCGTGTCTTGTCTGTTTCACATATAATTCACCTATGGGAGGTTGTAGATCTCTTCTTCGGCTTTCCGACGAACTTTGAATCACATCATTCCGAGATAGGACGGGAGAATTAGAGGTGGAACAATCGAAACACACCAACGACGTCTCGGCCAAGGCCAAGACACATTTATGTCTCAGCCAGGGCCGGGATAGTCTCGGCCTTGGCCGAGATTGTCCTGGCCAGGCCGAGACTCTCTCGGCATAGCCGAAACTATCTCAGCCTGGCCAAGACTATCCCGACACCGAAAATGCTGTTTCACGTCGTTTCTTTGATGTTAACTGCCCCAATTCTGATCCAAAGCCTCTCTAACTAATTAGGAGTTATCTTTGAACGTGGTTAAGTGGTTACAACTAAGGATAAGGTCAAATCATTTGTTTTTATCCAAAAACTAAGCTTCTGAAGCCTATAAATACAGCCTTAGGGCCTTCATTTGCACAGATTTGGAATTCTCAAGCCTCGGTGAAGCCCTGCTAGATTGGAGAGTGAGGAGCCATGAATTTCAGAGAGGGGGAAGTAATCTTGGCGAGTTCTTCATATAAGGAGGGGAAGAGTTCGAGAGATCTGCATCCATTCATCAATTTCCTTGAGATCGTACCTAGCCGTGATTTTCAAGAAGAGTGATTATCTCGCTTTGCCGAGATAGTTACTTTAGTTTCTTATCTCCTTTGCGAGGCAACAAAATCATTATATTGGATCTGATCTGTCGGTGGTCTACGGATAAACCCCAGCACAGGCCAAGATCCCATGCAAACAGCAGGTGATAAATGTCTGTTGTGTGTGTTTTCAAAAAGTTATAATTTTTATTTTCATTTGTTGAGATTATTGTAATGACTAAAGTTGTGATGAGTCCATTAATAAAAGAACCAACTTTCCACCAAAATACGTTGGCGACCATAGTGGGAGCCAAGAGCCTCGCTATCGAGGTTGTCGTGTCGCAGCCGTTGATCAAGATCTCGGTGGATGAAGAGGTCGAATACGAGTTCGACTAGCAGAAGTTTGAGGAGTATGTCTCCTTCTCCTCCTCCAGATCTTCCTCTCCCTGCAAGCATAGGAAGACCACTTCCGTGAAGAAGGTTAATTGGCCTTCAGATCTGAAAACTCAGGGTGATAATCTTCATCCAAATGCTGCTGAAGCCTCCTCTCTAGCCTCCAGGGAAGCCGGATCTGGCGCACCAGTGCCTATGAAGAGGGCTCACCAGAGGCACCGCCAACGTCTTGCCTGCCAATTCGCCAAAGCTTTGGAACAGGTGGACGGACTCTGCTACCAAGCAGATCTAGAGTTTGGAACGCGCTAACTGGCTAAACCATCACCGCAACAAACATCGGGATCCTCCTCCTAACCGCCGACTAACAAATGGGTTCGTGTCAAAAGAACCCGTTCTACTCTCGAGGAACGCATCCAAGAGCACTACGCACTTCTTGCGCATGCCAAGATCCTTGTGTGAAAAGCACAAGAGTTATAAAAAGAAGAGGTGATCAAAGATCCACCAAGACCTAAGCAGGTTTGGGTGTCGAAGGCCAAAACAGCACATCTACCCGACAAGAGACACCAGTTGTGTCTCTCACTCAATTCCAGTTCCAAGGCTGCTTCCCAGCCTTCGTCAATTTCAGATCCCACTTCTATAACTCTCGCACCTCTAGTGAAGCCCTATGGCAGCATGGATCTCTCCAAATTCAAAATTCTGTTGAAGGATCGCCTGGGTCCTCTACACGAAGATCGAGGCAAAACTCCTATCAAAGAACGCTTGGGACCAGCGAACAAATCCCGAATGACTCTTCGGACTGGGGGTCGTACATGACCCCCCAACAAGACTATTCCTGTAACCACCCGCTTGGGGGTGCGTACAGAAAACTAGGAGCCCGTTAGGGTTTCACCCTTACAAAGGTGTGATTCCAAACGAGTGACTCCTATAAACGCTAACAAGTTGTTATCTAATCAGATGAAGACGCGTCTGACAGATGACAGCATTATACCTAAAAGAACAAGTAAACAGCTGATAGGTTGCTCTGGCTACAACGCCGTCGGGTTATACTATTGGACTGGGGGTGAGTCTCGAAAGAGAAATACCCCAGAAACAGACTCTTACTGTCCTTGTGAGAGATTAATCTGGGCAGTATTATCAGAATGTAGCTTCCCTAAGACCGCTCCACAGAGGGTCTCGATATTCAAAAGGATCTCTACTAGAGTGTCCAAACCTAAGCCAAGGTGCTTTCGTAAGCGAAGATCAGCTGGTCAGGGTGGTAAACTTCCAGAAATCACCATTAACATGGTCGATAAGGGGAGGTCAACTCAGCCTCCCAGTCCCGATTCTTTCCTCGGAGCATCTCAGCATCTCACTTAGCTACGGTCCGAGACTATCAGACCTAGACCGAGTAGAGGACGATCTTCGGATGATGAGACATCAGATACATGCTCCGCAATTGGCTCTGATAACACCGTGTCTAGTCTGGGGTGATCTCAAGAAGCATTCATGATGACTACTGAGCAGATGACCCAGCTCCTTCAAGAAGCCTTGGCTAAGTAGAAGGAGGATTTCAAAATCGAGATGGAGATGGATGTACAACGGGTCAAGGATTTACATGACTAGTAACTCCAAGAGTTATCAAATCAGCATGATGAATCTAGTCGTCGTCGTACTAGCAATCAGTTAGACAGAGACTCAGAAGTGGAGGAGAATATCAATGCCGATACTCCACCTGATAATAAAAATACTAAGGATGGCCTCAACGCTGGGGTGGCCTCACCAACAATACCAACACTGGGGGTGGCCCCACCATTCCTCTTCAAAGTTGCCCGAAGAAAGATGTAGGTGAAGATCTAAAGATGAAAGACCTCAAAAGCAAGATCAATGCTTTAATGACTGCTCAAGAGGTAAAGAAGATCGGCATTTCATGTCCTTATCCGAGGGAGTGGGAACCGATTTCGTACCCGACGAAGTTCAACCTGATTAACTTCATGTTGTACGACGGAAGAGGTTCTCCCACTCAACACTTGATTTACTTCAAGTCCCACCTAGGGGTCATTTCAGGCAATGAACCTCTGATGGTATGATCATTCGTGGGGACCCTTCATGCGCCTGCCTTCGACTGGTACCGCCATCTCAAGTCGGGAAGTATCAGTAGTCGGGATGACATGGAGAGCATGTTTCTCGCTAACTTCTTCGATGATGACAAAAAGGTGTCAATTGGGATACTATTTGATGAGAAACAAAAAGACGGGGAATCGGTCGAGAGCTTCGTCAAGCGCTTCCGGAATAAGGCAATGAACTGCCGAGATCTAGTTATGGAGGAATTCATCCTACAAACATGTTATAACAATCTTTCCTTGGACGTGCTAGAAGCTATAGGTGTCGCACCATCCAAGACTTGGAAAGAGTTAAAAGTACGCGAGGAGCAAGCCAAACGCTTCCTCAAAAGGAAGAAAGCTGAAAGAAGTCAACCCGCGACTAATGCCCCAAAACAAAACTTCACCCCTCGTGGTAAAGGGAAAACAGAGGCAAATGTGGTAGATGCAAATCAAACATTCTAATTGCAACCCCCACAACAGCCACAACAAAAAGTGCCCAAGCAGCAATCGCCTAAATGGCAGCAACGATCTCCAAGGCAACAGAAGGCTTTCTGAGCCAAAGTTCCCGAAGGAATACTCCTTTAAGGAAGATGAGGTCCCAGTATTTTCAAATACTTGTTAGAAAACAACAAGATCAAGCTGCCTCCAATCACCGATCACGAGGGAGCTAAGAAGACTATAGATCCGCGGTACTGCGCATTCCACAGAGCATCTCATCATCCCATCAAGACATTCTATGCTCTCAAGGATAAAACTCAAGCCTTGATTGACGTTGGGATTATCACTGCAAAATAACCCAAGGAAAAGAAAGTGGGTGCAAACGCAGTAAGCATCAGTTTTGGCTCTGTTCCCCTCACGCGGTTTCAACCAGAACTTGTGATAAGGGTAGGGATGAGGACAATTAATGAGGATCCTCATGAACAATGCCAGAAAGGACTAGTGCCACACACGGCTCCCAATGGTGAAATTCTTTGGGTTCATCCTGATCTACTTCAAGATGAGCAATGGACATGATCCTCCTCCAAGAAGAAATCCAAGTCCAAAGGCAAGGGGAAATCTTGTCGTACCACTACAGCTATTCCAGAGGAAAATGATGAAGGAATCCTTTCCTTCCCACCTTCCGATGATGAGCATGAAGCTTTTGCTACCAGCGAAGAACCGGCCTTTTCCACTAGAAGTGGAAATGAATATCGGTTTGACTATTCCAAGATGGCTGATCAACCAGCTAAGCATGGGGTGGTTACGACCACTCCCAATCCTTCTGAAGGAACTTCTCAACAGTAGTCAACCCCTAAACAAAAGGAGACTGTAGCCAAGCAAAAAGACAAAGAGCCCCAGCATCAAGAGGTTCAGAACCCAAAGCAGTCTCGTTTCAATTGTCTGATTGGAGGAGACAAACTGAGGAATTTGAACACTTCATGCCATTTAGATGTGATGGCCCAACTGGCTAACATCCCAGTGAGGATAACTCTATACGAGTTATTACGTCTATCCAAAGACAACAGGGAGGCCTTGCAAGAAGCCCTAGCCAATTCCGATGTATTCCTCACTTAGATCAAACTGATCCCTGAAGAACTAAACTTGTCAGTTCAACATTGTAACCTCACGGCCAAACAATTCTCGTGCATCACTTTCACTAAGGAGGATAAGCAAGTAAGGAATTCAAATCATGATAGACCGTTGTATTTCACTGGATACATCGGTTCCAGCGTAGTCAACCAAATCCAAGTCGATCTGGGTTCCGCTGTTAGCATCATGCCACTTCGATTGATGTACAACCTCGGAATCCCCGCTAGTAAGTTTGTTTCGATAGGCACCGTTATCTATGGATTTAACACCAGTGGGTCCAGACCATTAGGTAAAATCCGGGTGAAGTGCCAACTTGGAGATCTGAAATTAGAAGTCACATGTTACGTGATCGACGCAGAGACCTCCTATAACTTACTTTTGGGTCGACCATGGATCCATGGTAACCTGATAGTTCCCTCTACACTCCACCAGTGTCTCAAATATGTAGACACTAATAATGAGGTCAAGACGGTAGTCGCGGATAAGCAACCGTTTAAGGAATTGGAAAACTATTTTACTGATTCCCTTCTTAACGGTGCTGAATCTAACATTGAACCATCGACCCAAGGCACGGACAGCAGAGAAGAAGCTGACACCGAGGTTGGGCTTGATTATAATGGAGGATTTGTATTAAATGACATTGTACCCTTCGTAATCAGTCTTGACGGTGGAGAATCCTCAGAGGGTAGTTGTAATTAGCAACTTGCCGAAGCAGTAATAAATGACGATTTAGGGTACTCGCCTTCTCTTGATGAGCTAATGAAGGGATTATACGATGATCCTGATTTACACATGTCGCTCCTATCATCTTGCATGACAAATAAGCATATCCAAGACTCGTTCGGGAAGACCATTGTAATCCCTGCCAAGAAAAAGGGTCAGGAAAAGATAATCTACGGTAAAGGCGAGATGTCTCCAATGCCGCACCATTTTTCGAGAGATGATAACGATAATAAAAAACCTGGTCCTCACCTATCCAAGTATAGTCTAGAAGCGTGTAAACTCATGAAGAAATGGGGATACAATCTTACACTTGGAGAAGGACTTTGCTTCGGTCAAGGTCCTTGTGTTCCGACTAAGGCTGCTTACGTCCCAAAAGGAAAACCTGATAATTACTATGCACACGGAAGGGGCCTAGGCTACGTCTCCTCATCCGATGATGAATGTTATTGGCAGATTGGAAGTCAATTGGCCAAAGATGGAAATTCATCCGATTCTTTGGGTTGGGACTCCGACATCAGCATCGAAAAGGTGTTCAAAGGGTTGATGTCGAACATGGCCACAGTCGATCCCACCACAATGGAGGAAGACGATCAACTATCATCTTGGGAAGACCCATGGATCCACCATCTGAATATCCAATATGGTGACAGGTTCAAACAAAGAGAGCCTCTCATCGAGGATGAAGTAGTCCAGGTTAACATGGGTGACGAAGCCAACCCGAAACCAATATTCGTAAGTGATAGCCTTCTACCAGATGAGAAAGCAGAGTTGATTGCTCTCATTAGAGAGTATATCGATATTTTCACCTAGAACTACGGAGACATGCTAGGACTTGATCTGAATGTGGTGATGCATCGTCTTACCATCAAAACGGATGCTACCCATCAAGCAACAGCAAAGATGGTTTCGTCCATAGATTATGGAGGCA
The DNA here is from genome assembly GCA_022839385.1 of Asparagus kiusianus. NCBI lineage: Eukaryota > Viridiplantae > Streptophyta > Magnoliopsida > Asparagales > Asparagaceae > Asparagus > Asparagus kiusianus. The sequence continues at coordinate 98,159 of BQKN01000893.1, read as the reverse complement.
ATTGAGACTGAAGTCAAAAAGCTGATCGATTCAGACTTCGTCCGGGAAGAGCAATATCCCGATTGGCTTGCGAACATCGTTCTGGTTCTAAAGAAGAATAGGAAGATCAGGATATGCATTGATTTCAGAGACTTTAACACTGCGTGCCCGAAAGATGACTTTCCTCTCCCTATCACGGATGTCATCATTGACAACACGTGTAGATTCGAGAGAATGTTATTTATCGACAGAATCTCAGGATACAATCTAATCAAGATGTATCCAGATGATGAGAAACATACAGCTTTCAAAACACCTCTCGGCGTCTTTTGCTACACAGTCATGCCCTTTAGCGTGAAGAACGCAGGTGCTACGTACCAACGAGCGATGACAAAGATTTTCCAGGAACATCTCAGAAAGACCGTTGAGTACTACATTGATGATTTGGTCGTTAAAAGCCACATCAAAGACGACCACATTAAAGACTTTAGGACAACGTTCGACCTCATGCGAAGTCATCAATTGAAGATGAACCCTACGAAGTCTTTCCTCAAAATGTCCAGTGGCAAATTCCTCAGATTTGTCATCACCATGAAGGGCATCCAGATTGACCTCGATAAAGTGAAGGAAATAAATGAATTGCAACCCTCGAGAAACCTCAAGGAACTCAGGGGACTACAAGGAAGATTAGCTTACATCCGGAGATTCATCTCGAACCTGTTCGGAAAATGTCAACCATTCTCGAAGCTCACAAAGAAGGGCGTATATTTTACCTGGGACGACGCCTGTCAGAAGGCATTTGAAGATATCAAGTCATATCTCTCAAATCCTCCTGTTCTCGTAGCACCGAAATCGGGTAAACTGTTCTTGATTTACATCAAGGCGATGAACCACTCGTTAAGTGCTTTGCTTGCACATGACGATGACAACGGTCACGAGCAGGCAATATATTACCTAAGTCGAACTTTGGTAGGTGTCGAATCTCGGTACCCAATGATCGAAAAGGAATGTCTTGCATTGGTGTTCGCCATCCAGAAGATGCGACACTACCTCGTCGAGCAGATGATTTACGTCATCTCGAATGTTAATCCTGTTTGGGTTTTCATGACGTAACCGGCCTCCATGAATTAGCGATTGGCAAAATGGGCCCTCCTCCTATCCAAATACGACTTGCATTTCAAGCAACAGAAGTCAATTAAAGAACATGCAATTTGTGACCTTCTGGCGGCTAACCCTATAGCGGATACAGCTGAATTATATGAAGATTTACCCGATGAAACCCACAAAGTCAACACTACCTCGCATCAACAGGTGTGGCAATTGCACTTCGACGAGGCTTCCCGAGCAACCAATACGGTAAGCGCTCCTAGTAATTCTAGAATTTCTGTAGGAGTCGAAGTTGTCCTAGTTTCCCTAGAGAAGCATGTGATACCCCGAGCCTATTCATTGATAGGGATGTGTTCCAATAACGTAGCCGAATACAACGCGTTGCTCATTGGACTAAGTTTAGCCAAAGAGGTAGGGGTCGAATACCTTGAAACTTTTGGCGATTCCCAACTAGTAGTCAACCAAATATGTGGAGAGTACGAAGTCAGAAACTAGAGCTTGATTCCATACCATAAAGCGGCCGTTGAGATGGCAGACTCGTTTACAGACGCACTGGCGACATTAGCAGTGTCTCTGGCACAGCCTCCCGACACTGAACAACTGGTTACCCTAAGGACTCACCAACTCTTCATACCAGACTGCACCTTGGTTGCAAAAGAAACGCATGTGAGCGGAACTAAACTCGAGCCTCGAGATTGGCGATTCCTAATTATCGACTACGTCGTGCATGGTATTTTGCCGCAAGATATAAAAGAAAGAGACTCGGTCCAACAAAGAGTGTCAAGATTTTATTATAACACGGCGACCCAAACACTATATCGTCACGCATACGACGGTTTACTACTCTGATGCCTTTCAACCAAAGAAGCGGAAGAGGCTCTCAAAGAAGCGCATGACGGAACCTGTGGTGCACATCAGCCCGGTCCCAAGCTCTACGATCATCTTAGAAGAATGGGATATTATTAGCCAACCATGTTCAAGGGCATAGTTGATTATGGTTGGCGGTGTCATGCTTGCCAAAATGCATGCAAACTACATGCACCAACCCCCGGAGCATTTACACCCTTCGGCCACTTCATGGCCATTTAATACATGGGGAATGGACATCGTTGGCCCTATTTTCCCACCATCGGTTAAAGGTGACCGTTTCATCTTGGCGATTACTGATTATTTCTCCAAGTGGGCCGAAGCTATTCTACTCAGAGAAGTAAAGATGGGCAACATCATCGTATTCATCAAACACCACATTATTTATCAATATGGAGTGCTGAGGCGAATCGTGCATGACAACGGCCCTCAGTTTTTCAGTAATGCATTCATCAAATTTTGTGGGAAGTTCAGGATTGAAGATCTTTCATCAACGACATACAATCCTACGGCAAATGGATTGGCTGAGGCCTTTAACAAAACAATCATAAAGATTTTGTCAAAGCTTGTGAGAACTAACAAGCGAGACTGGGATGACAAACTTGGGGAAGCTCTCTGGGTCTATCGCACTACAGTCTGCATACCTACTGGTGCAACCCCGTATTCTCTGGTACATGGGTGTGAAGCCATCCTCCTATTAGATATTCAAATTCCATCTCTGCGTATTGCTCTTGCAACGGGGATGACAACTGATGAACAACATTAGAAACGTCTTGAAGAACTCAAAGCGTTAGATGAAAAGTGTCTAGAAGTTCAGCAGCAGATTCAATTCTACCAAGCCAGAATTAGGCTTTTAATAAGAAAGTCCGACAACAGAGTTTTAAAGAAGGAGTTTGGTCCTTGTCGTTCGACGACCGATGATCCTCAATTCCAAGAAGAAGAGAAAATTCCAACCCAAATGGGAAGGATCATTCATGGTAGAGACGGTTTACTCAAACGACGCCTATCGCCTAGTCACTCAAAACGGTGACAAATTTATGATGAAAATAAATGGGAATTTCCTAAAAAAAATACTATCCATAGTATGTTCGGGATAACCTATTTAACAAAAAGTTCCTGGAGAACACTATTCACGGTGTTCCTAAGGATAACCCAAGATCGGCTGACTATCCAAGATCAAAACTAATTGTCTGGATAAGTCATTCTTAATCACAATAAAATGATGATTAAGAACCTCCTGCTGTATTTTGGAGCCTTCTTTCGTCGAGATGAGATTTGATGACCCCATTCGATTAATCTTTCCTCACGAAACCCCCACAGTTAAGTTGTGGAGTGCTTGATGACTTATGATTCTCCACCATAAAATCCCTTATTGATCAAACCAAATAATGGTGGGCCCACCAAATTATTCGTGGTTAAATCCACCCAAACTCTCATTGTGTCCAAGCCTTTGACACCCCCACAGTTAAGTCATTATTACTTGACATCGAAAACCCCTACTAAGTGATTTGTACAAGTCAACATTCACATTGTTATTTGTATCTTCACTCCCACTATTTCTTGGTCAAACCTTCCTATAGTTAGGATCAAAGCTAAAGTCCCCTCTCGATTCCTTCAATGAACGAGAGGTCCACTTTCAAAACCGGAATTCCCTTTTGATAAACGAAAGATCTCCACCCAAGTTGAACGATCAAAGCTATAAAAGTTAGGGTCTTCTCAAATCCCCACTTGGTTAAACCCCCACGGTTTACACCAAAGTTAGAATTTCATCTCGATAAACGAAAAAACTATCTTCCGATTGGGTAACCAATCATATAAAAAGTTAAGGTTATCCAGATCTTTTCGATTCTCGGAATGGAGATCACACTCTTAGTTTCACCTTCTAAGATTCTCGAAGTGGAGATCCCACTTTTAGGTTCTTCTGTAACATGGAGATAGAATATAAAATTCTTCCTCTCCAGCTCTAGGAGATAGAATATAAAATTCTTCCTCTCCAGCATTGGGTTCGTCTTTGCCCCAAGAAAAGACACAATCTTTCCACACAATCAAAATCCATGCCTTTTAGGCATGGGGGATTTTATCCTGAACCCTGAGTAGAGATAAGTCTGCGCCTAATACGCGTTGCCATTTAGTCTTTTCTGTGAAAATGACACCAGGATTCGTGCCTGGAGGAATTTATCTCAATCCTCAAACCGAGATATGTTTGTGCCTAATACGCACTGCCGAGTTGTACGTTCCCGTGAAAATGACCAAGTCTACGTATTCAACATCCTAGCAACCAAAATCCATACCTTTTAGGCATGGGGGATTTTATCTCAAACCCTGAGTAGAGATAAGTTTACGCCTAACACACGTTGCTATTTAGTCTTTTCTGTGAAATAGACACCAGGATTCGTGCCTAGAGGAATTTATCTCAATCCTCAAACCGAGATAAGTCTACGCTTAATACGCGCTGTCGGGTGGTACGTTCCCATAAAAACGACCAAGACTACGTATTCAACATCGTAGCAACCAAAATCCATGCCTTTTATGCATGGGGGATTTTGTCTCGAACCCTGAGTAGAGATAAGTCTACACCTAACGCGCGTTGCCATTTAGTCTTTTTGTGAAGAAAGACACCAGGATTCGTGCCTAAAGGAATTTATCTTAATCCTCAAACCGAGATAAGTCTACGCCTAATACGCGCTGCCGGGTGGTCAATTCCTGTGAAAACGACCAAGTCTACGTATTCAACATCGTAGCAACCAAAATCCATGCCTTTTAGGCATGGGGGATTTTATCTCAAACCCTGAGTAGAGATATGTCTACGCCTAACACGCGTTGCCATTTAGTCTTTTTTGTGAAAAAGACACCAGGATTCGTGCCTGGAGGAATTTATCTCAATCCTCAAACCAAGATAAGTCTGCGCCTAATACGCGCTATCAGGTTGTACGTTCCCGTGAAAATGACCAAGTCTATATATTCAAAATGATAGCACTAAGTCTAAAAGAATTCATTCTTTTAGCATAACGTTACATGTGAAACAGGTTTCAACAATTCACATGCTAGCCCGATTCAAACGGTAATCGGTAAAGGCATGCCAAATCCGTTGATAGCTGAGAATTTGCCAAAAATCCTATGAGCACCCCGCAAGGGATGATTAAGTCTATGTATTTAAAATCATAACGCTAAGTCTAAAAGAATTCATTCTTTTGGCATAACGTCCCATGCAGAACGGACTTAAACAATCTGCATGCTAGCCCGATTCAAACGGTAATCGGTAAAGGCATGCCAAATCCGTTGGTGACTGAGGATTTACCAAAAAACCTATAGATGTTGTGGTTATTCATCCTAGATTGGATAATGATCATAAAAAGAGAAGAGTGCGCTAAGTAAAAGATTTTGTTTCATTAATAAAGTCAAAATAAAAATACAAAAGTGGAAACTATCGCTTCGAGTACAACCCACGACTGAGGATCTGGTGTTCCAACATAGAGAGAACATCGACAAAGCTCTACTCGAGTTTAGCTTGCAACTCAGCCCGAATGGAATCTTCAAATGTATCTAGTGTCTTCGCGGCTGCGCTCCTTTACTTAGCCAACTTCTCTTCTGCAGGCTCCAGCTTCTCCAATGTCTGTCTTCAAGAGTCTTCAGCATCGCCTAAGTCATCCTCAAGAATAGCGCGAGATTCTTCGGCGTACTTTAAGGCCTTCTTGAGTTTAGCTATCTCCTCGTCGGCCGAAGCTAAAGAGCTAAGTAATTCATCCATAGCCTTGTCCTTCCTCAAGAGATTAGCCTTCATCTGCATAACAGAGCTCTCCTGTGACTAAAGATCATATCCAATGGATGCTCTGGAGTAATGCTACTGCTTCAACTCAGATTCCAACTAAGTAGTAATAAAAGAGGAAATACCTCTAGTCCTCCACTCCCCTAACTCTTGGGATTCGCGCTCTAGTACAGCAAGATCTGCAGCGAGGGAATCAGCTAGCTCTGGATACCCCTCCTCTCTAATCATCATCATATTGTGGTCAAGAGATTAACTATACTGATCAAAATAGAATCCATGATGAACGATACCCTACAAATAATCATACAGAAGAATAAGAAACTTTAGAACATTGTGGGGAAACTCAGAGGAAGTTATGAACTCACCAGCGCCAGCATAAGTCCCTTCAGTTTGGCTTCCTGTACTAGGTTTTGCAGAACTAATCTCAGCGATCCTCGTAATGACGGTACGCGTAACTGTCATTGGTATATCGACTCAACCAGGAGACCTCACAATCTCCGTCTCCATCAGAGCTGAAGGAACAGTAGCCTGAAGCTGAGGACTAGGCAGCTGAGTTGTAGCCATAGCTCCCTCCGATGATGAAGGGACATAACTCTCAGGCAGGCTAGAAATGTAAGGGATCGTAGCTGTATCAGCCCCAGAGACTGGTCCTATAATTAAAACTCCCATATATTTTAGTAAAACATTGACAGATGAAGGAGAGCAAACTGTGAATCAGATGTATACCTGTAGATGAAACACCCTCAGCGGATGGTTCTGTAGCTCCTCGATTGACCTGTTCTTCCAACATATCAATGAACAGTCTAGTATCAGATCCTGAGAAGCTCGGCGCTGAGACAAATACGTGTTCGCTGAATCCTCTAGGATCTACACCATGAAATGCTTCCTCCTCGACCGGTCTCTCTAGTGTGACATCTACACAAGAGCTTAAACGTTGAGTAAAAGAGAAAGATGCTAGAATTCATAATAGCGGGAATCAGATTCACCTCCAGTAGTTGTAGAAGGTTCTTTTACCCTAACATTCGTGCCAGCATCCTTCAATTTGTCTAAAAGAGAATGAAGTGCGGAAACGATTAAAGGGGAAACAAGTTCTGAATTGCCTATCTCCTTTAATTGTCACTCGAATGGTGTACTACCGGTGTTAGATGTACTGAGCTGAGAATCCTCGATTCAACATTGCTACCCTGGCTAACATCCTCGCCTGCCCCGCCATGCACATGATTATCATCAATAGCATCACACATCTGTTGCATGAAGCTCAGGCCTTCGAAATGGTTAAAGTTGTAGAAGATAGAGTCGTGCGGAAGTTCATCCTCCCCATGATCACCTGAAACACGAGACATGATTAAGTTCAAAAAATCCATAAGAGAACCAATTAGAGACTACATTGTGGTGAGGGATTACCTTCTCTGCTAATAGGTACGTGGCCAAGTAACTCTGCCTGGCGAACGCGTGGACCGACATACAACTTACTCACCATCTTCTTCCGCTTAGGGAAGAGAGCCTCTGTGTGGGTACTAGGTCTCTCGTATTTGGATTTGGCACATAGCTTAACCCGTGTGGTAGACTCAGCGGAAGACCGTAATCTCGCGCGACGGAGGATAAGAGGCTCGTCTTCTTCAACCATCCCACCTGAAGTAACAAGAGTCATCTTGTTAGGATAAGTAAACAAAACCTCTCGCCTCAGCTTTGATGGAGCCGGTGAAGGTTTAGGGAAAATAGAGCGTTGAGCCCGACGAGCAAACGACAGACTCAGTAATTCAGAGAAGAAAGAGTCTGACAGATCTATCTTAACTTCTTCCTCATCGCCTCTAAGTCCGATATCCATATCTTGAAGGTCTTCTTCGGAAGTCTCCTCATCGTCATCGGTAGGAAGGAGCTTCTCCTCGTCCTCCACCCTATCTGCAGGAAAGTCTGATAGGCTTCTTCCCTAGCTTCTTCAAAAGCTCTGCATCATGAGCGGCTTTAATAGTAGCTCAGACTAAATACTCAGCCTTCAACTCTGCGATGTCTCTCACATTCAGGAGCTCATTCACAGAAATAAGCCACTTACAGGTGAGGAAGGTAAGTTGTGACTTGTGCTTGGATGTAGGGAGAGTGAAGGTGGCACCCGTGCAACCTGTCATGGTCCAAAGCCATGCTCGAACACCATCTATGAGACCTCCCTCGGTCCTCAGGCCTCGGTTCGGGTTCCCAACATATAGTTGGTCGTAACCGAACTGACGAACGAACTGACAGGACAAATATGACTCTATATAGCAACGACCCTTCACCCAAAGGATAAGGTATCTAGAGCAGATGTTCACCAACCATCGGAAGCAACTCATATCAAGAGAGGTCCGACCGGTCCTTGGCTTCACTTTATCAACCCCCTCGTCGTAACGACCCAAAAAGCAAGGAAAATATTTGAAGAATTCCCAACCCTTATAGTCTAGAAACTCATGCTTGGCATCAGTAAAGTTCTTCACAAACCATCTGCTCTCCTCTAATGGCTGCAAGAGAGGCACTGAAGTGTCTGCGGAGCCCGGTGCCGACATCAACTCGGGCCGATGAAGGACGAGCCATGTCATCAGGTATGTATAGGGGAACTCAACCTTTACAAAAGGAATCTTCGTCGATGGTTCAGACCCCATATGTGTAAAGCTATCGACCGTATATCTGAGCCCATAATGAATACCGGTGACCATCACTAGAAGTAGAGAAAGGTCCTTCCCATGAGAAAGCTGAACAGGCGGGAATAGAACCTAAATCGACAAAGCATCGGAAAACTGATACAGAATAACGCACTTCTTCAACTAAATGGCGAGATACCCCGCCAGGAGAGTCATAGGTTGGATACACTTTTGTGCATGGCACAAAAAGGATCAAAACTTGGTCCCTGTCGGAAAAGGACCCTCGACAGCCGAAGAAGTAAATGACTGGGTGCCAATCACCGCAATAAAGTCATTAATCGCGATCGTCGTAGAGACATGGCTAACATGCAATAAAAATCAACGAATTAGGTACAATCTCAAATTCAAGAACCCAAAATTAAAAAGGGAAATTATGAACTTTTACTAAAAAATCCTACAAATAAAATAGGATTTTACGGTTAAAGTCTAATTAAACCTATGGGATCCATACATGCCAACAACGGGTTCAAATTGCGTTCAGGACCCTCATGATCAATTTTGGGCGAAATACCCAAAATAC
>BQKN01000893.1:73616-89238 GCA_022839385.1 Asparagus kiusianus | reverse complement strand
GCGTTCAGGACCCTCATGATCAATTTTGGGCGAAATACCCAAAATACCCCTCAAAAATTTTAGCCACTTTTGTAAATAACCCCCTCAAAAATTCTTTGGCCACTTTTGTGCATAACCCCCTCTAAAATTTCAGCTATGGGTGTGCAACCCAAGCCCCTAAATTTCGGCTATGGGTATGCAACCCAAACCCCCAAAGTTTGGCCAATCTTTCATATAACCCCCCTCAAGAGAATTCGGCCATATGCACATCCAAACTCCTCAAAAAATTCGGCCATATGCACATCCAAACTCCTCAAAAAAATCCGACCATGCCTACTTCACAACCAAGCCCCCCAAAATTTCGGCCATGGTTTTGAACCCAACATTCATCACATCTCTCAAATACAATGTTGAACCATACTCACAAGACCAAAGTTTCAATCTTTACTTCCAAAACTAATGAATTCATGAATCAAAACCAAACAAATGCAGAAGAGTTATGGAGAGGAGCTTACCCAAATCAAAGCTTAATAGCCCAAGTCAAAAAGAAGCTTGAGAACACAACAAATCCAACAAATCCAAGCTCTAGATTTTGAGGAGAAGGGCTTGGCCGAATTTATGATGAATTTTTTTGAGGGTTTGAGGGGTTTTGAATGACAAGAATTTAGGTGGATTAAGAATTCTTAAAGAGGGAAAGTTATGGGTTTGAAGGAGTTCTAAAAAGAAAGAAGCTTTGAGTAAGAAGATAAGAAAAACAGGAGGGAATTCAAAATTTGAGGGGGAACACCAATATCCTTTAGACAAAACCCTAAACCCTCATTTTCTCTCTCCTAGGGCCAGCCCCCCTTCATTTTTTCTTTCCCTTATCTTCTTTCTCTCTCATGAACCCTCTCTCTCTCTTGCTTGGCCGAGACTGTCTCGGCCAAACCAAGACTTTTCTGAGCCCAAGATTCTGTCCCGAGCCTAAAATCCTGTCCCGAGCTCAAAATTCTGTCCCGAGCCCAAAATGGGGTCCCACGCATTTAAAATGTTGTATTTGGTCCGCATTCGCCTATTATTGGCCATTACGGTGTATTCAAAGCTCGTATTCATACTCCGATGAGTATACGAGTCTAAACTGCATCTCCTTGAACCTTCGACGGGTACATGAGGTTAAACTGATTTCCGAAACTCCCAGGAATATATGAGTATAAACTAGTCCTCCCCGCTCCAATGCCTTAAGAGCCTAAACTGTGTAGACTCCAGTCAATGTACGAGTATAAACTATCTTTACGCCGGTCAACGCATAGCCATGGATTAACACTGGTCAACGCGTTGTAGTGAAAGTCAACGCTGATCAACATGTTGCGATGAAAGTCAATGCGTAGCTAAAGGTCAACACCGGTCAACGCGTTGCAATGAAAGTCAATGTCCGTCAACGCGTTGCAATGAATGTCAACACCGGTCAACGCGTTACAATAAAAGTCAACATTGGTCAACGCATTACAATGAAGGTCAACTCCCATCAATACGTTGCAATGAAAGTCAACGCCGGTCAACACGTTACAATGAAGGTCAACGCCGGTCAATGTGTTGCGATGAAGGTCAATGCTTCAACAGTTTGCGCCGAAACAAGGCTTGAATTAATCCTAAGTCAAAGGATAATCCCCGACGAAGATAATCAGTTCAACGTCAACTCAACGATATGAGTTAAACACAACAGTTTAAATTCGAGACTTCGACAACAGTCAGACGATAAACACAGCACCGAAAGAATTTTAGCTATTCGATAAAATACCGAGTAGACTAAAAATTGTAGAAGTTAAGAACTAAAGCCAATTATAGGTCCTTTTACACTGACTGAAGGTTAGACCTATCACATCCAAAGTATTCCAAGCTCTTCTATAAAAAACGAGGTTGAAACACTTTGGAGGGGGTATCTGTAGGCGTCAAAAATTACCTATAGGTTACCGCACGCAACTCGAGGTAGAGAGAAGATGATGAACACCATTATCCAAGTCAAGGAGGATTACCTGACACTAAAAAGCATATGAAACAAGTCGACGAAACTTAGGAATCAACAAGATAGCAGAATAACAAAGAGACGATCCGATCGGGAGTTACGTCTCACTCACGAAAGGCGAAGCGCCACTCGTGTCTCATCCATTCCATGTATGATTCACCCATGGGAGGTTGTAGGCCTCTTCTTGGGATTTTTGACGCACTTTGAATCATGTCATTCTGAGATCGGACGGGAGAATTAGAGGTGAAACAATCGAAACACGCCAACGGCGTCTCGGCCTGGCTAGGACTATCCCAGCCCCGAAAATGCTATTTCACGCCGTTTCTTCGATGTTAACTGCCCCGATTCTGATCCAAAGTCTCTCCAACTGATTTAAAGTTATCTTTGAACGTGTTTAAGTGGTTATAACTAGGGATAATATCAAATCATTCGTTCTTACCTGAAAACCGAGCTTCTAAAGCCTATAAATACAACCCTAGGACCTTCATTTGCACAGATCCAGAATTCTCAAGCCTCGGCGAAGCCCTACTGGATTGGAGAGTGAGGAGCCATGAATTTCAGAGAGGAGGAAGTGATCTTGGTGAGTTCTTCAGCATAAGGAGGGGAAGAGTTCGAGAGATCTGCATCCATTCATCCATTTCCTTGAGATCGTACCTAGCTGCGATTCTTGAGAAGAGTGATTATCTCGCTTTGCCGAGATAGTTACTTCAGTTTCTTGTCTCCTTTTTGAGGCAATGAAATCTTTATATTAGATCTGATCAGTCGGTGGTCTACGGATAAACCCCGGCACAAGCTAAGATCTCACATAAATAGTGGGTGATAAACGTCCGTTGTGTGTGTTTTCAGAAAGTTATAATTTTTATTTTCATTTGTTGAGATCATTGTAACGACTAAAGTTATGATGAGTCCATTAATGAAAGAACTAACTTTCCACCAAAACAGTGCTCTTATGAAGAAGGAAGAGATGGCCAAACAACCACCAAAGCCCTACAAAGTTTAGGCTCCAAAATCTAAACTTGCGCGAAAACCAAGTTCGGAGACAGTACAATCTGTCTCCTTCAACCGAGAAATTCCCAGCTGTCTCACAAATTCCTTCAACCGAGACAAACCTAGCTATCTTGCAAATTCCTTCAACCAAGAAAGTCCCAACTGTCTTGTAAATTTCTTCAACCGAGATAGTCCCAGCTGTCTCACAAACTCCTTCAACCGAGACACCAAATATCGTCTCGCCTACTCCTTCAACCGAGACACCAAATTCAGTCTCGCCCAAAGACAAGTCTCTGTGTCCACTTCTTCGCCTCTGTCGATGTCCGTTCCTCATCAATCCGCTGCAACTATATCTATCACACCACCAGTGAAGCCTTGGGTCAATCCTGACCTATCAAAGTTTAAAATCACGATGGCGGATCGCCTTGGTCCTTTGCACAAAGATCGAGGCAAAGCTCCAGTGAAAGAACACTTGGGTATAGTGAATAAACCCTAAGTAATCCCTTACCTAGGAGGTCATACACGTCCTCCTATGAAGCCAATCACTGTTCAAAGGTATTCTGCCGCATCCAAACAAATTAGGGCACCTCAGTGTACCTATGCGTGCGTCCTGCACAAGAAGGACAAGGAGGCCTCCGCTTCTGGGAGAATTCCTATAACCGTCTGCCTGGGGGGTTCATGTCAGAGCCCAAGAGTGGTTCTAAACGTGTGACTCCTAAGAATACCAACAAGGCTTTACATCCCTAGAAGAAGACGTATCCGTCAAAAGACAGCGTTATACCTAGGAGGTCACACCAACAGACGATAGGGTGTTCCAGCAATCATACCAATGAGTTATACTATCAAGTTAGGGGTGTGAACAAATCTCAAAAGAGGATTGTCTGAGAAATAAGCTCTTATTGTTCCTATGAGCGACTTATCAAAGCAGTATTATCAGAGTATAGCTGCTCCAAGACTGCTCCACAGAGGGTCTCAGTATTCCAAAGGTTTTCCACCAAAGCGTCAAAGCCCAAATCAAGACGCTTCTGCAAGAGAAGATCAGTTGTCCAAGATGAAAAACTCCCTGAAGTCACCATCAACATGGCTGATAAAGGAAAGTCTCAGCGGCATTCAAGTGACTATAATCCCGACTTTTCCCCAGAGGAAAAGTCAATCCAAGAATAGCTCAACGAATGTCTCGAGTCTAGTTAGGAGCCATCAGACGTAGGGATTACAAGAGAATTCATGAAGGAATGTCCTTGGATGATGAACTTTCGGACACTTGTTCTGCGATCGCTTCTAATGATACAATGTCTAGCATGGGACTAACCAGAGAGGCATTCACCATCACTCCCGACCAGCTGACTCAAATGCTTCAAGAAGCTCTAGCTAAGCAATGGGAAGAGATTAGAACTAAGATGAAAGTGAAGATGGAGTTGGCTATGCAACAAATGAGAGAGTTGCAAGCTCAGAACTTCAACCGCCTGAGTCCAGTCAGCGGGCCAAGTCTAGTCGTCACGCTACACCTATCACACCTGCTCAAAACGATGCAGATGACAGTGACACAGAAGTGGACGAAGTCTTCATTTCTAATGGACCTCTCAATAATGCTGGGGATGGTCTAATTAATTCTTCTCAACCTCCCCTGAAGAAAGATGCAGGCGAGGATAAGAAGATGAAAGACCTCGAGAGCAAAGTCAATGATTTAATGTCGGCTCAAGAAGTAAAGAAGACTAGCATCCCGTGCCCATACCCGAGGGAGTGGGAATCAATTATGTACTTGGCGAAGTTCAATTTGATTAACTATACGCTATTTGACGGGAGAGGCTCTCCTACTCAACACTTGATCTACTTCAAGTCTCACTTGGGTATGATCTCTGGTAATGAGCCCTTGATGATTCGGTCTTTCGTGGGCACCCTGCATGAGGCCGCCTTTGCTTAGTATCGATGTCTCAAGCTAGGGAGCATCAACTGCTAGGATAACATGGAAAGTTTGTTCCTAAGCAACTTCTTCGATGATGATACTGAAGTGTTAATCGGGACACTTTTGGACGAGAAGCAGAAAGATGGAGAATCAGTTCACAACTTCGTCAAACACTTCCGAAACAAGGCGATGAACTGCCGGGATCCGGTCATGGAGGAATTCATACTCCAGACCTATCATAACAACCTTTCCCTTGATGTGTTGGAAGCCATGGGAGTTGTGCCTTCAGCCACTTGGAAGGAGTTAAAACTTCATGGCGAACAAGTTGAACGCTTCCTCAAAAGAAAGAAAGCTGAGAGAAGCCAACCGACAGTGCGTGTGGCTGTTGTTGATGTTAATCAACCATTATAGCAACAATTGCGGTAGCAATGGCCATAACAGTCACCTCAAACGCACCGGTACTCCTTCATGGACGATGAGGTTCCAGCCATCTTCGAATACCTCCTGAACAACAATAAAATCAAGCTGTCACCTATTAAAAATCAGGATGAAGACAACAAGAATTCAGACCCAAAATATTGTGTGTACCACAGGAGAGTTCTTCATCCCACGAATACTTGTTTCGTGCTAAAAGACAGAATCCAAGCCTTGGTTGACGCCGGCGTGATAACACCCAAACCTCCAATGGGTACACGAGGCTAAAATGATTCCCAGACTCCTTGAGTACACGAGTATAAAGTGCTTCTCCAACCTCCTCCGACGGGTATACGAGGTTAAACTGCTTCTCCATGTTCCTCCGACTGGTATAAAGAGGTTAAATTGCTCCTTTAAGCTGCGTGCTCCAACAACGTGGCTGAACATGATGTACTCCTCATTAGACTCAGTTTCGCCAAAAAACTGGGGGTGGATACAAAGTCTGAGGAAAATACAAAGTCAGGAATCAACACCTGATATGATGGCAACGTTGCCCAATAACGGGAAGTTCCTGGAGAATATTACACATGGTAATGTTAAGGATAACCCAAAATCAACAGATTATTCAAGATGAAGACCAATCATCTGAATAATTCATTCTGGGTCATTATAAGAATAATCAACGCTCCCCCGCAATGGTAATTTAATCATCGCCAAAATGATTAAAACCCTCCTACTGTGACTCTTTGAGCACTCTTTCATTAAGACGAGATTTGATAACCTCATTCGATCAATCTTCCCTTAACAAAACTCTCATTTGGTCAAACCTTTGAACACTTAGGACCAAAGCCGAAATCCTCTCTCGATTCCTTCCATGAACGAGAGGTCCACAAAAAATTGGACGATTAAACATTTGAACAGTTAGGGTCGTTCTAAACCCCGTCAAACCTTTGAATAATTAGGGCCAAAGCCAAAATCCCCTCTCGATCCCTTCCATGAATGAGAGGTCCACAAAAAATTAGATGATTAAACCTTTAAATAGTTAGGATTATTCCAAACCCCTATTTTGGTCAAACCTTTGAATAGTTAGGGCCAAAGACAAAACCCCCTCTCGATTCCTTCCATGAACGAGAGGTCCACC
This sequence comes from Asparagus kiusianus, assembly GCA_022839385.1. Lineage (NCBI taxonomy): Eukaryota > Viridiplantae > Streptophyta > Magnoliopsida > Asparagales > Asparagaceae > Asparagus > Asparagus kiusianus. The sequence goes on along the minus strand of BQKN01000893.1, from coordinate 82,812 downwards.
AAAAAAATTGGACGATTAAACCTTTAAACAGTTAGGATCGTTCCAAACCCCTATTTTGATCAAACCTTTAAACAGTTAGAGCCAAAGCCAAAATCCCCTCACAATTCCTTCCATGAACGAGAGGTCCACCAAAAAAATTGGACGATTAAACCTTTGAATAGTTAAGATCATTCTAAACCCTATTTAGTCAAACCTTTAAACAGTTAGGGCCAAAGCTAGAATTCTCTCTCGACAAACGAGAGGTCCACCTTTAGATTGGATAATCAAACCTTCCGGCAGTTAGGGTTATTTAGATATGATTCTCGGAGTGGAGATCACACTCTTAGTTTCCATTTTCAGATTCTCGAAATGGAGATCCCATCCGGAGTTTCTCTTGAAGCGAAAGATAAGAAAATACCTTCTTTCTCTTCAGCGCTAAACGGAAGATAAAAAAATACCTTCTTTCCCTTTAGTGCCAACTCTTCTGGAGTGGGAGATAAGAAAATACCTTCTCTCTCTTCTGCACCAAAGCGGAAGATCAAAATACCTTCTTTCCCTTTAGTACAACTTGTGAAGTGAAAGATAAAAAAATATATTCTTTCTCTTCAACACCAAAATCCATGCCTTTTACTCATAGGGGACGTTATCTTGATCCCTTATTAGAGATAAGTCTATATCTAACACATGTTGTCAGGTGGTACATTCCCGTAAAAATGACGAAGTCTACGTATTTGATATCGTAGCACCAAGTCTAAGAGAGTTCATTCTTTTAGCACAACGTTACATGTGAAACGGATTTAGACAATCTGCATGCTAGCCCGATTCAAACGGTAGTCGGTAAAGCCTCATCAAATCCGTTAATACCTAAGGGTTTGCCAAAAACCCTATTATGCTTAAATAAGTAGCTTGCGATGGCGGACTGGCTCTTCTAGCTCGGAGAGCTTCTCTTCATAAGCTCGTACAAGCTCCACCTTCAAATCAACTTTTATGGAGTCTGCGGTAGTAGTCAAAGCCTTGGTTAGCTCCTCCTCCATAACACGGCTTTAATAGTTATTGACGCACTAGCTTCATCAGTTGGTCTCGTGACTTCAGCACCCGGGGAAGACTCAAGTCCAGCCGAAGTCCTTACAAATTATTGGATCTGAGGATTTGATGAATTCCACTACAGAAGGAGCCTTGAACGTATTCGAGATTGTAGTCATATCAGCACCAATGACTAGTCCTATAATCAGAACTCGCACAAAGGAGATGTTCGGCCCGCATCCAATGCATTTCCAACTCATTCTAGCACGCTTACAACATGCTTTTGATGTGCACAATGTACACACAAGTGTATCGAAGGTGATGATTTTCCAACATTACCCTTGGAGTCCCACACACAGAGTTCAACCGTAATTCAACCACGATCTCCTAACAAAGATGATCAGTTCAACATCAACTCGATAATGTGAGATAATTCAGACATCAACATATCATATTTAGTTCCAGATTTTGATGATGGTCAAGCGATAAACGCAGCACCAAAGTATTTCAGAATACTTGACAAAATACTAAGTAAACTGAAAGCCGAAGAAGTCAAAGAATTGAAACCACTCACGGGTCCTTCTATATAGTCTCCTCGATAAAATATTGAAGAGACTAAAAGCAGAGCCTATCTTGTCCAAAGTATTCCAAACTCCTCGATAAAATACTAAGGAGGATGAAATACTTTGGAGGGAGTATCGTAGGCATCAAAAATTACATATAAAGCCCCAAACTCAGGTCAAAACGAAGAGAAGACGAAGAACATCATCATCTAAGTCAGAGACGATCATCCAATGCAAAAAGGAAGCAAAGGAGAATGCAAAACAATAGCCAAAAGGGACTGGAATTGTCTCACAGTTACCGAGATAGTACACACTGTTTCGCATAACCGAGACAGTGTGGACTATCTCGGATAACCGAGATAGTGTAGACCACCTTTGAAATGTGAGACAATAAGAACTATCCCGCCAACTACAGGATAGTTCCTCGTATTTTCTGATGGTTTTGTGACTTTTCATTTCGAGGGGTCCACATGGCTTCATAGCTGCTTGGGATCATTCATAAACACGGGGAGGTCGTTACAAACTGAAAATCCACCCAGAATCTTAGAAATCATGGCATTTAACAGACCGAATGTCGGTCACAAAACTGCCTGGGACAACCTCTTCTTCTGAGATAGTAATCAGTCACAAAACTGCCTGGGACAACCCCTTCTTTTGAGACAATAAACACTATCTTGGAAATGGAAGTTGTCGGATAGGGTTTGTTTCGACTTCCTATCTTCAGAAATAGCTTCTAAAGGCTATAAATACCCCCTAGTGCCCTTGTGCACAGGGGGAAGCAGATTCTAGGCAGAGACTTGAGTATTTGGCGAATTTCAAGCAAGAGAGAGAGAGAGAGAGAGAGAGAGAGAGAGAGAGAGTCTTCATCATTTTCAAGCATTTTCAAGAGTCTTCAGTGTTTCCTCAAGATCTAAGCTTTGACTTGATCTTGAGAAAAGTGTTCATCTTACTTCGATAAGATATTCACTTCAGTTCTTACTTCTAAAACGAAGCAAGAACATCAAGACTTCTTCACGATCAACTTGGATCTGTGAATCGGTCGTCCATAGACTAATTCACCCCCGGCACAGGCAAAGATCTTATGTAAGCAGTGATCGATAAACGATCATGTGTGTGTTTCTAGGAGGTTATTTGTTTGTAACAAGAAGTCTTATAAAAGGCTTGTTTCTTTTTGAATCTATTGTAATCGATAAATGATTTGTAATGATTCAGCAAATAAAATAATTTCTGACACAAATAACCCTACCCACTGTTCATCTCCGAGTATGTCTGGATGGACCCAAAGAACTTTGCCGTTAGGTGCGGTGTGTGGCACAAGTTCTTTTTAGCGTTGACCATGCGGGTTGTCATTAATTGTCTTCATCTCTACCTTTGACATAGGTTCGGACTTAAACCACGATAGAGGGACTGAGCCAAAGCTGATGGATACTACATTCGCGCCTACTTTCTTTTCTTTCGGCTTTGTAGTTATGACATTGACGTCGAGTAAAGCTTGAATCTTATCTTTAAGTACATAACACGTCGTGGTAGGATGGTGGACCCTTCTGTGATATGCATAATATTTCAGATCCGTATTCCTCTTGGCTTCCTCTTGATTCGTGATTGGCGGTATCTTGATCTTGTTATTGTCCAAGAGGTACTTGAAGATAGCCGGCACTTCATCTTCTTTGAAAGAGTATTCCTTCAGAAATCTAGGTTCCGAAGCCCTTGGCTGTCTTGGAGGTTGCTGCGCTTGGTGCTGCAGTTGGAACGATGACTATTGTGGTGATTGCTGTTACGGCTGCCGTTGTGATGTCTGATGAGCATCAATGGCAGCTGCAGGTGCTTTTCCTCTGCCTCGAGGATTAAAATTCTGCTTTTGAGGGATGGCCATCGGCTGACCTCTCTCAAGCTTCTTTCTTTTGAGAAAGCGTTCGGCCTGTTCACCGCGCACTTTCAACTCTTTCTAAGTTTTAGAAGGCACGACTCCCATGGCTTCTAAGACATCCTGGGAGAGATTATTGTGGAAAGCTTGGAGGATGAATTCCTCCATAACCAGGTCTTGACAGTTAATTGCTTTATTCCTGAAATGTTTGACGAAGTTGTTAACTGACTCTCCATCTTTCTGTTTCTCGTCCAGTAAGGTTCCAATTGATATTTTGGTATCATCATCGAAGAAGATGGTGAGGAATATGCTTTCAATGTTGTCCTAACTGTTGATGTTTCTAGGCTTGAGACATCGGTACCAATCGAAGGCAGCCCCATGAAGGGTGTCGACAAATGACCGGACCATCAAAGCCTCGTTTCCAGAGATTACGCCCAAATGAGACTTGAAATAAATCAAGTGTTGAGTAGGTGAGTCTCTTCCGTTAAATGGAGTGAAGTTAATCAGACTGAACTTCGCCGGGTATGGAATTGATTCCCATTCTCTCGGGTATGGGCATGGGATACCCGTTTTCTTCATTTCTTGAGCCGACATCAAAGCGTTGACTTTGTTCTCGAGCTCTTTTATCATCTTCTTGTCTCCATCCTTATTCTTCTTTGAGGGATGTTGAGGAGGTTCACCTGGACCACCCCTTGTGTTATCATTGTTGGGAGGTGTGTCGGCAAAGATGTGCTCATCCACCTCTGAGTCACTATCGACTGTATTTGTCTGAATAGGTGATACGAGTTGCCGTGCGAGCACCCTTTGGTCGCGGAATTCACAAAAGGTGGGTTGAGAAGAGGATGACCAAAACACAAGAACAATTCAGTATGGCGAAGGAAAATACCTTCTCTAGATTATGAGTATGAAAAGATTACAATCCTTCTCTCACAATCTCACTAGAATTGAGAACAACCTCTCAACTCTCTCTCTAAACCCTAATACAAAGATTAGAATTTCTCTCTGATCTAAGATCTCTAAGATCTTCACAATCTAAACCCTAATCCTTTTGATCAGGATCTCACTTAGACCTAAAACCCTTTAGATCTACATCTTGGCCTCTAACCTCCTCTTTAGAAACCCTAACAATCCCTATTTATAGGGTTTACAACGTGGTGGTAATCTTGTAAATAAACAAACCCAAAAGGAACAGGAATCCCTGTCAAAATAGAATCCAAAACGAACCAGGAAAAGCTAAATATCGCGATCCGGTCGACCGCCAATCCTGGTCCGGTCAACCGGCCAGAGCGTTTCTACAAAACCCTACCTTATGCAGGTTCACCGGTCGACAGGCATGGGTGCCGTGGTCGACCGGCCAGAACCCGACCCTGTTTTCCTGATCTTTTTGCGTTTCACTCCTTCTTACTTCTTTCGTCGTCCTCTATGGTTCCAACCACGCCTTTATTCTCAAGATATCATGAGAATCTCCTATCCTCAAGCTCCCATGAGGATTGTTTTTCCGAAGAGAAGATACACCCGTATCATGGGTCCCCCTTTAGAAACTTGAAGTCCCTTTCCTGAGGAAACTCTCGAGCCCCTCCATCTTTGTTTTCTTCAGTCATCTTCTCCTTCCTTAAATCCTGGACTTCTTCCAATGAAATAAGGATCTCGCCAAGCTTCTTGTATGAGGATCGAGTAAGGACCATACACAGGATGCCCCTTCACCGGATCTGATGCTCTGATACCAACTTGATACGAGTCGCCGTGCGAGCACCCTTTGGTCGCAGAATTACCAAAAGGTGGGTTGAGAAGAGGATGACCAAAACACAAGAACAATTCAGTATGGCGAAGGAAAATACCTTCTCTAGATTATGAGTATGAAAAGATAGATTATGAGTATGAAAAGATTACAATCCTTCTCTCACAATCTCACTAGAATTGAGAACAACCTCTCAACTCTCTCTAAACCCTAATACAAAGATTAGAATTTCTCTCTGATCTAAGATCTCTAAGATCTTCACAATCTAAACCCTAATCCTTTTGATCAGGATCTCACTTAGACCTAAAACCCTTTAGATCTACATCTTGGCCTCTAACCTCCTCTTTAGAAACCCTAACAATCCCTATTTATAGGGTTTACAACGTGGTGGTAATCTTGTAAATAAACAAACCCAAAAGGAACAGGAATCCCTGTCAAAACAGAATCCAAAACGAACCAGGAAAAGCCAAATATCGCGATCCGATCGACCGCCAATCCTGGTCCGGTCGACCGGCCAGAGCGTTTCTGCAAAACCCTACCTTATGCAGGTTCTCCGGTCGACCGGCATGGGTGCCGCGGTCGACCGGCCAGAACCCGACCCTGTTTTCCTGATCTTTTTGCGTTTCACTCCTTCTGACTTCTTTCGCCGTCCTCTATGGCTCCAACCACGCCTTTATCTCAAGATATCATGAGAATCTCCTATCCTCAAGCTCCCATGAGGATTGTTTTTCCGAAGAGAAGATACACCCGTATCAATAGGCGAGGTATTATGTCAGCTAGACTCAGTTTGTTGACTTGACTCAGGTTGTTGATGAGGTTGTTGAGTCTGCAATTCTATCATCTGTTGCATGGTCAACTCCATCTCCATTCTCATTTCAGCCCTGATTTTTTCTTGTTGCTTAGCCAGAGCTTCTTGAAGCATTTGAGCTAGTTGATCAGGTGTGATAGTGAATGCCTCCCTAGCTTGCCATATGCTAGACATCGTATCATCGGAAGCAACTGTGGAACAAGTATCCGAGGGCTCATCATTTGAAGACAATCCCTCGTGCATTCTCCTGTAATATTAGTGTTTGGTGGCCCTTAGCTATAGTCGTGACATTCTTTGAGAGAGCCTTTGATCAACTCTTCCTCCTGGAGAAAAATCGGTGTCAGAATTGGTTGCATGGTGTTTTCCTCTATCAGCCATATTGATAGTGACTTTAGGAAATTCTCCATCTTGACCGGCTGATCTTTTCTTGTGGAAGCATCTTGGTTTGGACCTTGACGCTTTAGTGGAAAGTCTCTAAAATACAGAAACCCTTGGTGGAGTGGCTCTGGAGCAGCTACATTCAGACAATACTGCTCTGATGATCCTCTCACATGAGCAATGAGGGATCGTTTCTCGAACAGTCATCTTCCAAGATTTATTCACACCTCCAGCCTGATAGTACAACTCATCGGTATGATGGCCAGAGCACCCTATCATTTGCTAGTGTGATTGGACTTTGTTAACATTCTCAGGATGACTTGTTGTCGCCTTTGAGCGATCCAAGGTCACGTCAGGAGTCGCACATTTAGGACTACCCCCTTGTGAGTGTGGAGTCTTAATAGGCTTCTGAGTTTCAATACGAACCCCCAAGCAGGTGGAAATTAGAGTTTTCCCAACTTAGGTTTGCTTTGACTTAGTGGGAGAACGTGTACGACCCCGAGCCTAAAGAGTCACTTGGGATTTGTTGCACCGGACCCAAGCGTTCTTTGATCGGAGCTTTGCCTCGATCTTCATGCAAAGGACTAAGGCGATCTGCCATCGTGATTTTGAAGTTTGATAGGTCAAGACTGACACAAGGCTTCACTGATAGCGTAGCAGATGTGGTTGTAACAAATGAACGAGAAACAGACCTTGACGAATGTGAAAAATCGGCCACGGGGACTTGCCTTTGGCCGAGACACTGGCTAGTGTCTCAGACAAAGCCCCTTTGGGTGCGACACTGGCTAGTGTCTTGGATGAAGGGGACAATTCGCGCCACCTCCGAACCTGATTTTGACGCAAGTTTAGACTTTGGAATCCATACTTTGTGGGCTTTTGGTGGTTCTTTGGCTACCTCTTCCTTCTTCATTTCTTATGTCTTGTGCGCAAGGACACAAGCACGAGCGGTATTTGCACGACGCTTTTGGATGTGTTCCTTAAGAGTTGAACGTGTCCTATTAACGTCGACCCATTCATCAATCGATGGATTGGAAGAGATGTCGGTGGTATGCCTTTGAGGCAACTGAATCACTCGATGCCTCTTTAACTCCAGATCCGCGTAATAACGAACACTGTCGACTTGTTCCAAAGCCTTAGCAAGTTGACAAGTGCGGCGCTGATGTTGTCTTTGACGAGCCCTTTTCGTCAAAGTCGGTGAACTTTCATGCAACAACTCCTTAACTGGACAGGAGTCATTGTGAGCTAAGGTTCTAGCATTGTTAATAGCCAGAGTGGTGTTGTGAGGGGAAGCCTCAGAAACGATTGGGCGAGGGTCATCACCCGTAGCCTTCATCGGAGTTGAAGACTGTAAAACCTTCTTTGAAGATAAAATCTTCCTGTATTTGCGAGGCAAGGATGAAAGATACTCCTCAAATTTTGCTTGGTCAAATTCATACTCGATCGTGGATTCAACCGGAATCTTGATCGGTTGCGACACGATGGCCTCGGTAGCGAGACCGTTGGCTCTCACTGTGGTCACTAGCGTATTTATGTCGGGAATAAATTTTATTGCAGATTCTATTACAAACGTTTATCGTTACAATAGAAACAAAAGAGTGAGCTTTGTGCTTTGTAAAACTTTTCTTTACAATAAAACAAAATTAAGAGTGCTCCCTAGAAACACACGTAAGAACGTTTATCGTTCGCTGCTTGCGTGGGATCTTTGTCTGTGCCGGTGGTGCGTTAGCCCGTGGACGACCGATTCACAGATCTAAATTGAATCGTGAAGAAGTCTTAGTGTTCTTGCTTTGTCTTAGAAGTAATAACTGAAGTGAGATATCTTATCGAGCTAAGATAAACACTCTCATCAATATCAAGTCAAAGCTAAGATCTTGAGGAAACACCAAAGGCTCTTGAGGATGCTTGAAAACAATGAAGACTCGCTCTCTCTTGCTCAGAATTCACCAAAAGCTCAAGTCTCTGCCTCCAATTTGCTTGGTCCCCGTGCATATGGGTGCTAGGAAAGTATTTATAACTCTTAGGAACTATTACTAAAGATAGAAAGTCGAAACAAACCCAAACTGACAACCCCTATTTCCAAGACAAATTCCGTGTCTCGGAAGAAGGGATTCTGAAAGGCAGTTTTGTAACTGTCGTCCACTCTATTAAATGCCATAATTTCTATAATTATGGGCAGATTTTCAGTTTGTAATGGCTTCTCCATGTTTATGGATGATCCCCAACAGTTATGAAGTCACGTGGATCGTACGAATCTCGAGAAACCCGTCACAAAATAACATAATATTATCACATAGTTTCCGAGACACGTTCCTTGTCTCAGAAACAGTGTGTTCTCTCATAGTTTTCGAGACAAGTTCCTTGTCTCAGAAACTATGTGCTATCTCATAGCTTCCTAGACAGCTTCTTTGTCTTGGAAATTGTGTGATGTGTTGGCCTTCTTGTTTTGATGATGATTTAACAAACAATTTACATCTAATGATGTTTGTCTAGTATTTGTATATTTCTATTTATTGTAGACAAACAACGTGTTAGAGGATGGATGGATTGCGCCATAATGATCATATCAAATAGAGGTTGGCGGAATAGTGGGTGAAGCCTATGCAATTCAAGTTGAAGATCCAAGTTCTAGCTTCATCCACAATGTGTACCAAGTCAAGCTTATTGAAGATCAAGATCAAGCTTGGGTAACATTAGTTTAGGTCTATATTATGTGTGTTGGTACTTTAAGCTCAATCATATATACACATACATTATATTTGTTTCCTTATATATATATAGTTATATATATATATACAACACAAGTTTTGTTTATATATATATATATATATATATATATATATATA
>BQKN01000893.1:48297-68616 GCA_022839385.1 Asparagus kiusianus | reverse complement strand
ATTCTGAAAAATATGTAAATCAAGACTACTTGAAAAATTATTTTCAACTCTAAGATAAGCATGCAAACATTTTATTATTTTAATTAAAAGTCTAAGTTAAGGCTTAGGTAAAGTATACTACTTTGAAAAATCATTTCTTAAGAAATTTATAGTTATCATAAAAGGTGAACTTGAGTATATCACAAACTAGAAATTAGAAAATTTAAAATTTATCAAATAGATCAATTATTACTTAACTCTATTAATTTGGCAAGTGACAATGTTTTTATAAATTTTTTTCAAAGGAAAAATTATGACAAAAAATGCAAGAAAAAGGTAAAATAAATAGGAAAAAACTACTTCCCACCCCCACACCTAAATGTTGCATTGTCCTCAATGCAGACTCTATGATGCACAAAATAAAGTACTTACATTTGGTCGGCTGACCTAGATGATAAAATCTGCAATTACCTTTGGCGTGGGGAAGATGAAATCAAAAATTTATTCCTTTTTTTCTTCAGAATTATCTCTTTTTTCATATTTCTTCATCTTTTTTCTTTTTTTCCATTCTAAAGGAACAAGAAACTCTCAATGAGAGAAGAATAAATTCTTTTTTTTATTATAAGACAAAACAAAAAAATGTAGAATGAATGGTTCAACATGAAAAGCTCATACTCTACATTAAATCCTACCTTATTTCTAAAAATTCTCCCCCGGAATTTAAATAAATTCACAATGATATGATCAATGATGTGTTTAAATTTCGAACATTCCAAGGTATTCAATGATTTTTGTAGCAATGTGAGGGTGGTGTTATGCATGTTGAATTTCTTGATCCACGTTCGCATACACCAAAACAATTTCTTTTTATAATAATTTTTTAACAAAAAAATAAAAGTTAGTTTTTTTTGGATTATGAGAAGAAAAAGGATAAAAAGGAATAAAAACTAACTAAAAAATAAAAAACAATTATTTTTCAATCACTTTAACCCTAGGGTTAAGCCTAACTCAGCTAGATCAGCTTCTAACCAAAAACTCCTTAAGTAAAAAGATCAAAGTTTTACTCGGTCAGTTAGCCAGGTAAGGATAGTTCTTGAGGGAGATCAAAGATCAATTAAGTATCTTATTCCTTGCGAAACGCTTTACACAACCCCTAAACCTTACCTTAAACACCAACTTATCCGAAAAAACTTGAACCGGTTCACTTAGGGATTCATTGTTCCTTAATGAGCTCGAGTCCATAGGGGCCAACGTCTAATGAGTTTTAAGAGGCTTGGGTTTGTGTAGTGAGGAATTAATGATTTTTTTGGGCTAAGGAAAGGATGATGAAATCTCTCACCTTATCTTGATTAGGGGTTTTCCCTTAAAAATATTTTCAAGTGTGTGCCAAATCAAGATGCTCAATCACTTTGGTGAATTCTTACTATTATATGCAATGCATCCCTAGGAATTAAAAGCGACTAAAAAATGGTAAAAAGAAAATTATTTTTTTATTTATTTATGGTCAACAATCAAACAAATATGAGAAAGGAGATATTGTTTGAATTTATTATCTTGTTTGTAATTATTTAAGTGGAGGGCGAATTTCAGTATGGTTAACAAAAATAAAATCTCTCTCTTTTTTTTTAGATCCTAATTGTCTCTAATTGTGAAGAACTAACTAAAAGGATGGAATTGAAAATACTAGAAAGAATAGTTACCTCAAGCAAATCTTCAAATCCTCGATCTCCAATCCTTGATCTTCAAGCTCCAAGTGGTTCTTTCACAAGAAAACACACAAGTTAAAGAATCAAAATAAATCTACTCTACAAGACATGAATGTAAATCTAAACTAATAAGCAATAAGAAAAGAAATTACTATAAAGAAATTAAAAAATAAAAGAGAAAATTAACAATAAAAGAGTGGTTAGCCTCATGAAAATAAACATTCACATTGATCTTCATCTTCATCATCAACAACCAACAAAGAGAAGAAAATTTTGAAGTGGTAAAAAAAATTCTTTTATTAATTGTAACAAAAGTTACAAATTAGAAGGTCTTCTCAATTAAGAGTAACCCTCCTCTCCAAATGAAGTTACAAAAATTTTCACACCCTCAACCCCTCACTCTCTATCCCTATTTATAGTATACAACAATGAATGAGAGCCCTTGGATTAAGACTTAAGCCCTAAGAAAATCAATTCCAGCCATTGAGCGTGCTACAGTAACTGGGTATCTATGCCAGCGTCGATGCTAGCATCTATGATGGCATAGATACCAGCTCATTTTCTAGCTGAATTTCTCTTTTAGCTTGGCTTTTGAGCTTTTGGTTCTTTGGGCTTTTGGCTTGTATTCTTCATTATTTTCTTAGGCTGTTGTTGAGAGATGAGATCTTGGGCTTTATTCTTCATTAACCTGCAATTAAAGATAAAAATAATTATTAGTGGTATATTTATTCATGTAAAATAGATAATAAGGATATAAAATTATAATAAAAATATAATTATCAGAAATAAAATTATAATAGAAATATAATTATTTGAACTTTGAGGGTGTGATTTGTAATTTTTAAAATTTTAGGAGTAATTTTTTAAAAAATTACTTTTAAGTTTGGTAGTTGTAACTTCTATGTTTCATGTATTGTGGAAATTTTTAAATATCTGGATATTTGTTATAACTCTGAAATTTTAAAGGTGCTTTTTGCAATTATTAAAACTTTGGGTTATTTTTTGAAAAATTTAGATTTTAGCTGTCTGCCAATAGTTTTTATATTTGATGTGTATTGGTTGCAAATTTTAAAATTATAGATTTTTTGCTAACTTTAACTTTTGAAGGAGTTTTTTTTGTAATGTTTGTAACTTTGAGGTTAATTTTAACAAATTTTAAATTTTTAGGTGTTAGATGGTAATCCCTTGAATTCATCTATGTCGTTTACAAGTTTTAAAATTTTAGAATTTTAGGGTGTTTTTTTATAATTTAAACTTCTGAAGGTGTTTCTATAAATTTTGAGACATTGATGATGTTAATTACAAATTTTAGATTTTTTAGTGGTTGCTATTAATTTTATGATTTCATATTTTTTTATTTTAAGTTTTGAAATATCAAAAACTTTTAGGTGCATCATCGTAATTCTTTAAATTCATCTATGTTGTTTGTAAGTTTTGAAATTTTAGAATTTCAAGGTGCTTATTTGTAATATAAACTTTCGAGGGTGTTTCTATAATTTTTGAGACATTGAGGGTGTTAACTAATTTAAATTATTCAGTGACTGTTGTTAGTTTCTTAATTTCATTTTTGTTATTTTAACTTTTGAAACATCAGGAAATTTTTTATAATTTTATACTTTTGAGGGTATTTTGTGTAATTTTAAAACTCTTTAGGTTTTTTTGCAATACTTCATATATTATATAGTATGTTAGCTTTGTAAAATTTCTTTATTTTAATAAACTAATACTATTAAGCTATTTTATTTATTCTATTATTCTTATTTTTTAAATTGTTAAGCTATAGATAGTTTATGTGGGATTAGAATGAGATATAATTATATGTGATTATGATAGATTAAGATTTAAATAAAATAATCAAAATAGTAAAAGTCTATATTGACCATGAAAAGTTTTTACTGAACTCGTGCTTTTAAAGAGAGTGTGATATATATGAGTTTGAGCAATGCAAGCAATCCTCATGCCTAACAGCTAGCTCCTGAAGTTGAGTGAGATATGAAGGGGAAACTTGAAAGTATGTTTAAACTAACTAAGAACTAAGAAGTCATTAATCTATGGCTAAATTAAAAAAAAAACAAAATGAAAAAACAAAAAAAATTGAAAAAATCCCTTAACTTTGAACAATTAGTAGATAACACACCCACCACTTACAGACAAACACAAAGTTTAGAGATTATCAGAAAATCCCTTCAACATTCAATGTTTTTAAAAAAGTTCTCTATAAACGTGAACCACAAACTTTCACTAGAAAAAATATTCTCATGTGTATTTCCACCCGCTTAGGTCAAAATTGTACTTAATGCCATTAAGTTTGTTTTATGTATAAAAAAATTTAAACATGAAGGGGTTTTCTAGTAACCCCAAAACTTTAGGGGTTTTTTGATATTTTGAAAGTTATGGAGGTTATCTTATAATTGTCCAAAACTAAGGTAGGTTTTCTAGCCTTAATCAAAAATTAATTTGTATATAAGAGCTAACATAGTTTTTGATACTAATCTTCATATGGACATGTAAGCGAGGTGAAAAACACATGGAAGACAATAATCATAGTTTAATTTTTTACAGCGACGATACTTGAATCAGAATCTCTCTAGACCTCCTCTGATACCAACTTTAAGAAATGTACTACTTTAAAATTCAAAATTATAAGTAGAGTAGTTATTGATATTTGCGAAGTTATATAAGACTTCATGAGGGGGTGAGTAGAGATAAGTTAATCATCTCATGATGACCAAACTTATACAATTTTATACACTTCACCAAAATTGTCTAAATTTTAATGACTTGTCCAACTCTTTAATAGAAAACGCCTAAACTTATTGCCTAAGCTAATGTCATTTGTTGACACTCACAAGTAGAGTTTAATCATAACCGTCAATTGCTTTGCAATTAGAGTGGCTTGGCTCAACCAAATGTCCTTTCAAATTCCCTCTAAATTCAGATTGATTTAAATTTAAAAATAGCGGGCCATCCACTACTAATTTTTCATTTATTATTATTATTATTATCATCATAATCATCGTAAACAAGAACCATAGCAAGAGAATTTTTTTCATAACTATATCTCTTTAATACTAATATGAATCTCCGTAACTCTAATTAATATCCCTAGAAATAGTAATATTTATAGCTAGGGTATCACATATAGCTAACTTTAGGATCCTTTGGTGGGTGAGGGTGGGGTTTTATTTATTATTATTATTTTTTGGGGGGGGCGGGGGGGGGGTGGGGGGTGGGGCGGGGGGAATCTTCTTATTTAACATACGACCTTAAGTACTTATTCATTATTTTAAAGAAAAGTGTTTAAAAAAACCTTAATTCTTTACCTTTAATCATGGAGTTATATTTTCCATTATATTTTGATTACTTTATATCACCAAATTAGAGAAGAAAATCTTTCTTTTAGAATTGAAACTTTTTGTGCTTCAAAAAGGCAATAAGAGACAATTGCAAATCATTATGCACTAACCATGATATACTTTATATATACCTATCATCATATATTTTTATTCTTTTATGTCATCATATCTTCTTGAAATAAAATATGAATGTTTAATTTATCTACTCACTGCGGAGTGATGAATATCAGAATATTGAGCATAAGCAATTTATCTACTCACTGCGGAGTGATGAATATCAGAATATTGAGCATAAGCTTAAATTCAAACATGCAATAGGAAGCGGAAAAAAATATTTTTTTAAACATATACAGATATACTTAAGTTCTGCATCAATTTAAATTCACACAAGAGTTTCATTAAAAAAAGAAAAATCTATGGGTCTTGAAATTTGATGAACAATTATGTCCTTGATTGTTCACCAAGCTACAGCTGCACTTCCTTCGTGTGCTTTGTCCCTCTGCAATAAGAATCTCTTCTGTTTCTCTACATTTATTTTAAAATTTCAATTAATTAATTAATCAAACTTAATTTTAAAAAATTACAATATTACACCCAAACCAAATTCACGATCAAATTACATATGAGAAAAAACAACAAAATAATAGAATAAAAAAAACACAAGTAAAAAATAAGGTATCCTAGACGGAAAATTCCGTCTAATTAGAATACTCAGAATTCCGTCTAGGATGTGTATTCTAGACAGAATTCCGTCTAGAATACGCGTCTAGAAAGTTTCCGTCTAGGATGTAGTATTCTAGACGGATATTCCGTCTAGAATACATTCTAGACGGAATATTCTAGACGGAATTCAAAACCGTCTAGAATACATCATAGACGGAATATTCTAGACGGAATTTTCGTCTAGAATAAGGCATCTTAGACGGAAAAAATTTCCGTCTAGGATGGGTATTCTAGACGGAATTTCCGTCTAGGATACTCATCCTAGACGGAAATTGATGTTTTTATTTTTTTAAAAAATTTTTTTAAAAAAAAAGCATCCTAGACGGAATTTCCGTCTAGGATGCTATGCTATAGTAGTTTTTTTTTTTTTTGCAAAATCTACTTTGAGTTTTGAGTGTATGTACACAATATTGAACAACAAAAAAATATTTTCATATCCAACACAATCTAATTATATTCCAATATCAAATCCAATTATATTCAAATAATACATTCACCAAAATATTAAAGAGATACATAAATTGTTTACAAACTTTTACAAGGTCTCACTAATCAGAAAAATAATAATTTTACAACGTCTACCAAAAGAATGATAATAACTTTGACCATAAAATTAAAATATACGGGAACTCAAATAGTATCCATGTAAATTCCGTCTAGGATATTCCGTCTAGGATGCACGGATTTCTACTAGTGGTACATCAGTCCACAATATCTCAGAAGCTACGACTTACACATCAATTTGCACACGCATAGACAACGCAAAAAGACCACAACATATGGCGCTGATATAGCACATACACGTATCAAAAGAAGCTTCAGATATCACTCCTGCTCGGCTTGTTTGAAAACGGAAAATAAAAAGGAAACCCAAGGAAAAGCAGTTATGTTGAGGATTTGTTTGCTGATTAATGATGTGAACAAACAAAAAATCCAAGACATAATCAGAATGCTGTTAGGTTCATATATTGATTCTGAGACCTCGTAGGAAAAAAAATCACTGAAACGTATGAGATTACCTGCGTTCTCAAGGTCGGGGTCTGCTACTACATTTTTCCCAAGCTTTATTCCAGGCAAGTATTTGACATTCTCCTGTCCAAAACTCAGCAATTGTGTAAGTCGTGCATATTGTTTGCGGAAAATTATAATTGTAATTGTAATTATAATTGAATAGGACAACTACACTTGTCTATTTCATGTTAGCTAGAGCCTTTTTGCAATCATAATTAACAAAAATAACCAATTTATTACCTGAATGACTTCAATAAATTTGATTGCAAGTAACTTTTGCAAAGAATACCTTTTTTACTACTTTAGTTAAAATAAACTACAATCACATTGAAGAACGAATATAATTGTATCCATCGTAGTTTTTGTTCAAACGACCAAAATGCAAAGATAGATGTCGAAAATGACAAATACCCGACTTACATTAGTTCGATTAATGGTGTCTGTGAGCTTTTGACCACTAGTCAGGACTTCTTCAAACACCCACATTCTCACTTCATCTGTAGATTAATATCATCATTTAATTGTCAATCACCACTGCTGTTATATATTTACATGCATAGTAAAATAGTGTTTCAAGAGTAGGATTTTAAGCAAAGTTGACAGAAAAGAGATATGATATGTTGGGTAGTATCATTATCAGTCAAGAATGTGCATAACTGAATAGACTAAAACTGCAAAATTGTATTTATTTTTCTTTTTTTATTAAACTAAAAATATCTAATTGTCGTGCATAACAAATTAGACCTTAAATAAGAATGCGCATGCACAAGTATGAATTCAACCTCTAAATCTCATAAATAGAATATATTTAAGGCCCACATTAACATGTGCAAATGTGTTGTATCTGATTGGATTGATACATTTGTTTCACATCCTTTTTGCTATCAATTGAGTTTTGATTCTTTATGTTAGAAAATCACAAATTGACCATAGAAAAAGACAATTAACAGAAAATGGCAGGAGCCCCACGTGATAACTAGCAAAATTGCACTTTTTTCTTTTCTTAAAAAATATGATCAAACAAATTTCAATAATTAATTCATTCAAATTATTAATAATAAAAAATTTACCATGAAAGATGGATTGTTGAAGGGTGTTGGAGGCGATGAGCTTGGCCGCTACGCTGCCCCAGTTTCCACTTCCGACAACCGTCACCAGAAACCTCGGAGCCCCCAAAATCATCCTCTTGTTTTGGGCTTGAATTGTTAGCTTGGGGTGCCATTAAAGGCCAACTAACAAAAACAAATGCAATTGGTAATGGATGAAGGAATTGAGAGAGAAAGAGAGAGAGTTAAATTAGAAGGGAGATGCGAGGGTGAAGTCGAGGTCCCACACCTCTTTCGCAGCTCAATGAATCTCGGAGAAGTTGTGCTTGATTGCGTCCGCTCCGTAATCTCCGAATCTTAGGCTGGAGACGAAGGGAGCTCGACGATGAGTAGGAAAAGAGGATGATTTTGGGGACGGAGAATAAGAAGCCTGCGTTGAGGTGTGGACGAGATGAGAGGGGCGTCTTGACGCGAACTTGAAGTCGATCTCCTGCTCGCTGCGGAGGAGATCGCCCGCGGTGGAGGTGGAGGCGGAGGAGGAGGAGGGGGGGTGAGGTTGAGGAGGGAGAGGGAGAGGGGGGAGGCGGTGGAGGGAGGACGAAAATTGGGGATTTTATTTCAGAGTTTGAGAATTTAGGCGGGGAAACGAAAATTGGGGATGAAATTTTGGGGGGAATGTGCACTCTTGCGGGACCGACCATCCTAGACGAAAAAATCCGTCTAGGATACTTCCTACATAGAAATTTCCGTCTAGGATGCTTATCCTAATTAAAAAAATAAAAAAAATATTAAAATCGTCTATTTTGTTATTCTAGACGGAAATTTCCGTGGGAAGGTGCACTCTTGCGGGACCGACCATCCTAGACGGAAAATTTCCGTCTAGGATACTTCCTAGACGGAAATTTCCGTCTAGGATGCCTATCCTAATTAAAAAAATAAAAAAAATTATTAAAACCGTCTATTTTGTTATTCTAGATGGAAATTTCCGTCTAGAATAACACATTCTAGACGGAAAATTTCCGTCTAGAATATACATCCTAGACGGAAAATTTTCCGTCTAGGATATACATCCTAGACGGATTTTTACTTTTATACTAGTGAAAGAAGAGAAAAGAAAGTGCATACTTTCGAAATCCTATTTTCAAAAAATCAAAATCAAGCTAATCAATCAAAACCCATCATAAACAATCCATTAATTATACCTCCAACAAAGGTTCAATCAAACTAATTAGAGAGAATATTTATAAGGAATAAAAATCTCACCGTGAGCTTTCTAAGAAGAGTGCTGCTAGCAGGACCCAAAAATGGGACAGATTCATGGGACAGATGACGTGGCGAATACAGCTGGAAAAAATTAATTAGCTGTAAAATAGTGAGTTGGATATATGAAAGGGTACTTTGGTAATTTTATGAGTCATCTCTCCTATCAAATAAGAAAAATTCCTCAAGGACCAAAATATGGGACCAATAGAGGGGACAAGTGAGGTATCTCCATCCTATTGGATAATGAGTTGACCATTATTAATGATGGCCAACTTATTATCCAATAGGAGGAAGATACCTCACTTGTCCCCTCTATTGGTCCCATATTTTGGGTCCCTGTAGCAAAGCTCATCAAATAAACACAGCAAAATAGATTTCCCCAAACCTAAAGCTCCCCTCTTGCAAACCCTCGTTCTCAACCCTTGTGATCGATTGCCGTCGAAGTCAACTACAATCAATAAACCAAAATGATCTCGTTCTCATGCCGTCGGGGCTCGACGCGGCGCCCTCGATGAGGTCGGCGACGTGGGCCTGGGTGAGGGGGGCGGTGGGTGGGGAAGCGCTCGATGTCCTCGGAGGAGGAGGAGTTGAGGGCGCGCCAGGCCTGGATGAGGCGGCGGAGGGTGACGTTGGGGGTGATAAGTCGGGGTCGAGGGGCTGCCTGGTGAGGAGGCATGTGTCGTGCTTCAGGGTGAAGACCCTGTGCTCAAAGTTCTGGCGGTCGTAGGTGATGCCGGTGGAGAGGGTGACGGGGTCCCTAATGATTTGGAGGGAGATTGGGCAGAGGAAGAATGAGGGGACTTACACTGGTCCTTCCATTTTGAGAGAAATTAAAAAGATCCCATCGTTGCTGAAGTTTGTCATCGACGTCATGTTCTCGTCGTCACCGAAAACATCTTGTGCTCCAAGTTAATGTTATCACCGACTTCCTCCCCTCTTAGGACATGCTCGTTTAGACCTATTATGGGACCTCTTGGGACTCAAACGTCCATATTTCTGGTCTTTTTTTTATTTTTTTGTTGTTATGGTACAAAAATTGTAAAATTTCGTCTATGTGACATGATATGAATATGAATTTGGTGCTGAAACTTGGTTGTTGTTGTTGTTGTTGTCTTGTCAAAATTGATGGAATTTGTGAGACATTACTTGGCTTATATTCTTGTGCTTATATTCTTGCAAAAGAATGCCTTATTTTTGTGAAAATATTCTGTCAGGTGTATTTGTAGCGAAAACATGCCGACCTATATTTCTTGCATATACGCTTCTGCTGAGATTTCTTAATAGTTGGTTAAATAGAGCTGATCGCTCACTGTTGAGGGAAATTGTAAGTGTGGTCGTGCTCTATATTACTTCTTCGTGGACTAAGTACTGGACTTGAAAATCCTGTGGACAGAGCACTTATAGCAGGTATGTTCAGCCTGATGTTTGTAGTTTAGACAGAATTTGGATCATGTAGAGCCACACTATAATCACTAAACATTGATTTGCCCATTGGTGCATCAACATGCTCTGGACTTTTTAGAGCAGCCTATTGTGAGATAATATTGGTTTTCTTTCTCACAACTGAAGATGTAAATTCCCATTCATAAGCATTATTGAATTGAAAACCCAAACTACAAACTTCTTTTTGTTTCCTACTACCTATCTCAATGACAATAATTTCTCGTACCATGAAATTAATAGCTGACATCTACTGGTTACAATCAGAAATTCCTAAAATCACTCAAAAATGACTACGCCAGCTCTGTTATGAAAAAAATTCACACTCCTGTACATAACCAAGAAAGCTAGAAAGCTCAATTCTTCTCTTTAACGGCTTTGATATACAATACTCAATTGCTACAATATAGGTCCAAGTTGCAAACATTTTTTGTTAAGAAGAATAATTTTCATACCATCAGATTCAATACCTGGCAAATTTGAACATGATCCATTTGATACCTATTGTGAGATAACAACTGAGAAAAGCATATTTCCAGGTATTTGAACATGATCCATTTGTAAAAACAAACATAGTTTACTATCATTTTTTAAAAATCTTCAATTTACAAAAATAGATGAGAAAGCATATTTCCAAGCTAATATTCTATCTAAAGTTTCTCATGAATCTCCCAATGAATGCTCCACTTAATCACGATTCCACCGACGACACTCCATTTAAAGTTTGTGATCCTCGTTTGTAGCCTTCACCGATAAAAATAATAATAGTTAGCATCAGTAAAATTTATTATATGTTATAGATTTAAATCATGTACATTCTTACTTGAAGAGAAGCATATGAGTTTGGTAGAATAGCTTGTTCTTGGCTATTGACATGAAAAATATACTGAGTTGGATAAACATGTTCCTACAGAGCAAGAGAAGAACTTCAGCTTTATGATGATACAACAAAATTGTAAAGAAATAAGATAAAATAGGTACTAGTTACAAACCTGCAAACCTGTAGTATAAGGCCATGGCATTTCTTGATGACTACTAAATATAGGTTGATAAAATGATCCCTATGAAATTAATGAGTACAGATTAAAATATATAAGATAATACATAGTGTTAAGTAGATAAATAATATATACCCAATTCGAATTGCATATTTGTTGGCGACTTAATATTTCATTACATAAAATACATAAAGAAATTCTCACATGGACTACTGATGATAAATGAAAATAACTAAAGCTTTACCATATGATGTGAACTCCAATGTAACCCCAGACTATCCCCAATTGCTTGTTGGTTGTCTTCATTTAGCTTCACATTTGATGAAAGTTGTTCCTACACAAAAGAAAATAAATTTTCTTATTTCATTTTGTATCCTACTAAATCAAGTATTAATCATTGAAGGTTCAACAAAATACATTCCATGTGATACATAGTCAAACTTACAACAAGTGCATCATGATTTTTCGTTTCAAGCCGTGTTTGTTTAGAAACCTATCAAGCACACAATTAGTATAGAGCAAACTAAAATATTAATAAAATTACTAAAGAACTGAACATGATAGTTTATTTACCTTTTTCTTCTTTACTTTTTGATCAACTGTAGATATATTCCTTTTTTCTACCGGACGGCCTTTACTTTTTACATGAACTGGATCACCAATTTCTATTTCCTTCGCTTTCGTAGATGGGTACAATGTTGAATCATCCATTGCTTGATTTCTTGCTTCATTTAAAATTTTCATTACATGATGAAATTTTTCCTCAGATAAGGCTCCAATCTCCGCAAATATACTGCAACTCTTCTGAATAGAATTATAACGTTGAGCTGGTCCTGTGGGCATCACATTAGAAGTAGAACTGACCAAAGAATACAAGCGCTTAAAATCTTTTCTCCAACGGTTGAGAATGTATCTACTAGGAATCTCATTTATATCTTTATAATTTAAAACAATTAGAGCATGACGACACATAATACCTCTAAATTGAAACAATCGGCAAATACACCAAACGTCTACTTCACCACCCTTATAATGAACTTCAAATATCTTATTCGTCATTGTACCATCTTTTTGTTTTACACACTCTTTAATTTCAAATTTGGATATATCTCCATCAATATGAACAAAAGAAAGAGTACAAGATACCAAAGCCTTTAGCTCTTCTTGAAACTTTTTGAAAATACCAATAGTATAAATTTTGGATAGCTGCTCCTCTATAGGATGTTCTGAAATTAATTTTGGAAATTTATGGAATGACTCAAAATCTGCTTTTGCTTCTTTCTCGAACTTACTTTGTAAAGCAACATCATACTTTGAAATAAATTGTTTGAGTGAAGTTTTTGGGTGCACATATCCATCAAAGAAAGCATTCATACTCTCACTTCTTTGAGTAGTTGACATGCCGGCCCAAAAGATATCCTTTACAAAAACAGGAGCCCAATGATGTCGATCTTCATATAATGCACAAAGCCACTCATTATCCTCAAGTCCATATTGTTCAATCATTTTTTCCCAGTCTTTTTCAAATTGTTCGATCCGTAAGGAATCATACACTATATTCTTCAAACTCCTTTTAATTTCTTTGTATTCTTTATATCCACTTAGCTTTATAGGAAGCTTTTGCATGATATGCCATAGGCATAGTCTATGACGAGCCTTTGGAAATACCTCAGCAATTGCTCCTTTCATTGCTTTGCATTGGTCGGTAATTATGGCCTTAGGAGGAATTCCTGACATACATGATAACCATGTTTGAAACAACCAAATAAATGTCTCTGTATTTTCTCTAGAAAGCAATACACAACCCAATAAAATAGACTGATTATGATGGTTTACTCCCACAAAAGGAGCAAAAGGCATACTATATCTGTTCGTCAAGTAAGTGGTGTCAAAAGAAATTACATCGCCGAAATATTCATATGCTGCTCTGGATCTGCTGTCAGCCCAAAAGACATTCCTCAACCTTCCCTCCTCATCTACATCCATTGCGTAGAAAAAGTTTGGACTTTGAGCTTGCATGTGACTAAAGTATCGATACAAAGCTTGTGCATCTCCTTCACCAAGAGCCAACCTTCGATATTTTTCAAGATGGTTTCTACATTCTTTCTCACCATATGAAACATTTTCATATCCTCCACCTTCCACAATGCAAGCTTGAAATGTCTTACATGGTGGTATCCCCGCTGAATCATTATACTCTAGTTGCCTCTTCACTTTTTCCGGCAACTCTTTATGAGAACGGAAAAATCGTGATTTTGATGGAGTGACTTCATGATTATGTTCTAGCTCGGCTTTGGTAACATAAAATAGTCCATCATTCTTCAGTTTTGCTCTAACGCTAGCTAAACACCCCGTCCTTGCTGATGGCCTCGCCCAATAATTATCAGTTATTATGTGATGTGCTTTCCCCTCTTTGCAACATACTAATGTAAAACCTCTACGCTGACCATCATCGGTGAACCAAGATCGCTTCACTTTCGTCCCAAATCCAACAATTTTAGCATATTGGTTATAGAAGTCACAAGCTTCTTAGAAGAATAATTCCAACAGGACCCAAATTATGGGACTGGTATATGGGACAGGTTAGGTGGCATGTGCCAAGTTGGCAACTTAAAGGGCAATTTTGGGTAATAGATTTTAATTAAAAAAGGAATTAGTTTTGACAATTATAAACAATATACTTTTGTTATGTTAAATTCTAATAACCCCCACGCCACCACCCCCCGGGTCCACAAAAGAAAACAACCCGACAAAAAAAATTTGTGATATAATTTACCGCCATAAATTACAAAAACAAGGCCCGAACTATCTTCTTCGATTTCTCATCTGTGATCACATATTTCCTCTTATTAGCTGGCCTCAACTTCCGCGGGGCCGGCGGGCACGTGGTCGGGGGCCTCAGCACGTGATCTCCGGACTTTGGGGTTGTGCACTCGTCGTCGGCACCGCAATTGACCGGTGTGGTACTTTTGATTGGACTTAGTGGAGGGAATACGTTGGCGGCGGAGTTGGTGGGCCCTTCTGATCCCATTGGGTGAGAAAGTGGGTGAGCTTTGGGTGTAGCGACAATGAGAAAGAGAATTGTGAGAGGTGAGAGGAGAGAGGAGAGAGGAGAGAGTTATATCTACGTAAGTATATAGGACTGGGGAACGCGAAAGCCGCCGAAAAGGACAAGGTTGAAAAAAAAAACAAAAAAATGTTAAAGGAGAAGAAAATTGAATAAAAGGGAGATAAAAACAGTTGGAAAAATATTTCTCTTTTTAATATGTAGGAGTTAATAGATAGGAGACAACATATAGAGGGTTTAATTAGGTTACTGATGCGGTTAATGTTCTTAATGTAGGAACTTCGAATTCTCAATGAAAATGTTAAAAAGAGAATTTTATTGATAAAAAAATTGTATATCCTTTGGGATTATATGTTTCTTCTTAAATAAAAAAACAAATAAGACTCCTATTAAGACTAGAATTACAAAAAAATAGAAAGTATCAAATTCTATCCTAAAAAAAGACTCCTATAATAGAGGAAAAAATCATAAATCAATATTGAACTTGTTTCCTAATCTAATTTGACTCTAAAATTGAATTTATTTCCTAATCTAAATAGACTTCAACTTTATTACTAAAAATAAACTAAAGGCTGATTATTTTCGGATTTCAGCCAAATCTAGGTATAACTGATGAGATTTTAAAAATCTGACAATCTGGTTGGCTCCGTCACGTTGAGATAGGCAATTTACATATATAATACATCAGAATTCACCTTCTGGATTGGAAGATATGATTGTTTCTTGCGGAAGTCAATAATACCAATAAATCTGTATTTAGCCCGTCATTATCCGAATCCTCCATGAAATTGTCTGTGAAATGTCATACATCATGGGTCCACACTATTTGCACGTAGGAGTTACTTTTTAGGGAAAAATGTATCGAGGCCCCAAAAGCAGAGACTTCTTGTGACGAGACCACTTGTATTTCCCCGCATGTGGATAAGCCCCAAAAAGCTGCGTTTAATATTTCCAGCGCCCTCCACATCAGCGCTATACAAAAGAGCTATTGTATTTTGAAAAAAAACCCGAGTTTGCCTTTCTCCTTCGTCCCCAGACGCTTCGTCACATCTCATTAAATGCAAACTGTTGTAAGAAATAGAGGAAAATTTTCTCCCCTTTTCCCTCTATCATGAGCAATAACTATTTAGTTATCCATTACTCTTTCCTCAGACGAAAATTCTCTCCATTACTCTCTCTATATTACTCCTCCTTGTCCTATGTTCGATCCATTACTCTTACCTACACTTCATAATGGCTGAAAAGGACATCATCTGCATTGTCGCTTCAGGGGATAGAGCAGTATTCATGAAGATTAACTCTTTAACCACCATTCTGGATCTAAAATTTAATGTGTCAGAGAGATTAGATCTTCCATATGATTCATTAAGTTTGTCATACAATGATGAAACAAATGGAAGCTTCAAATTCCCCATTGAGAATGAAGATGATCTGTCGTCTATGGTGGAGCATTGTCATAACAGAGGATTAAAGGAGGTTCACATGCAAGCTTTCAAAGAAACAGAGGATTCTTCAAAAGTACACAACAACGAGCAAGTAAGACAAGACATGTAGGGCCAAGGATTTTTTTTATGGTAAGACCAATATTCACGACGTTAATTGTAAAATCAGTTAATGTTAGTTCATGCTAGTTCCATGTTTGGTGTAATTGGATTTTAGCTCTATTTGAGCGTATGTTAGCTCTAATCGATTTCATGTCAGTCCTAACCGCTGTGAATTCTAGTTATAGCTCTATATTTAAAAGGAGGTTCATGCTAGTTCTTGTTCTACGTGAATGTACTAAACATGTTAGTTCTAATAGATTTATTATTAGCTATAATCTATTAATTGTTAGTTCCAATCGACTTATTGTTAGTTCTAATCGATTTACTATTAGTTCTAGTTCAAATTTTGTGTTAGATCCAATATGTTAGTTCTAAACGATTTCATGTTAGTTCTAACTGAAATCTTGTTAGTTCAATCGGATTCCATGACAGTTCTAAAGCAAACAGTTGTTGTTCATGTTCTTTATATTTGCAGTGCTTCTAGCAGTATGTTAGTTCATGTTCTTCTTGCACTCTACAGCAACTTTAATCTCCCTGGTAATTTCTGAATAAAAGAATTCAGCCCAAGCTACCGTTTTGACCCTCTCAATGCTATCCAGATATCTAAGTAGGGGTCTAGGGATACCCTCCCCGCTTCTGGGGCACCATATCATAGAGCATCAGTACAGAATTTGTAGCAGAACAAAGTCTTGGATATCCTCTTCTTCTGTAGACTCCACGAGCCTTACCAGCTGCCCTTCAAGGTATCTTCGATGGGTGATTGTTGCTTTTTTTTAACTTCTTCCCATCTTCAGTTTTGAAAAGATCAGCGAAGTATTGCAACCAGATTCTGTTTGTTGAGTCCCGGTTGATACATATGACTTCCATATAAGCTGGGAAGTATGTATGGTTATGGACCCATTGCAAATCAAATTTAACACTTTTCAAGCCTCCAGTCTTTGAATCAGGGATAGAAAATGTGTCATTGGCCCTATCATAATAACTCAACAGCAGTTCAAGTATGGGGCGATCAGGCGCAAGAGCCCCAAATAAAATGTAGTGCTGAAATATCAATCCGCGATATGCATCACTGTGACACTGACGCATCTTGGGAGCAATACACTTCATGAATTACCAATAACCCCGGATATTGACGGTTAGCCTTAATGATTCAAACGCATCAGTATCAGCAAGCCTTTTCCTGTAAAAATAAAAATTTCAAGTTCATTTAGAACTAACGTGAACTGAATTAGACCTAACACTAAACGACATCTAATAGAACTAACGCCCACTGTTATAGAACTAATATGGACTCAAACTAGAACTAACATTGCCTAGCACTAATATTAGGGCACATTACTTCGAAAGCCCAAATAGTGGATAACCTAGCACTTACTGTTTTTCTGGGGGGGTACGATGGTACGGCTAGCCCTTGCCATTCTTCTTTGGCGGTTTCGCCATTCTAGGGCCTGCCTTTGCATTACCATGAGGGTTTGAGTGGCTTCCTCTGCGCTGCCAACCCCAGATGAATCGTCTTTTTCCTTCAAATCGCCGTGATGAGAGATGTCGTAGTCATTTACCGATTCCGCTTCCCTGGACGATATTTTCCGACGAAAAACCTAGCCCTGTAAAAAAACTCCAACACGGGAAATAGAAGTTCGAGAGTTTCGGTGGCTCCTTGGCGGTGGAAGAGAGAGAAATAGAGGCGGGGTTCTTGAATTGGTAGGGGCGCAGTAATCGAGTACAGTCCAATCAAAGGGGCAAGTTCGTAACTTCCCATGGGGCACTTTGCATTTAATGAGATGTGACGAAGCGTTTGGGGATGAAGGAGAAGGGCAAACTCGGGTTTTTTTCAAAATACAATAGCTCTTTTGTATAGCGCTGACGTGGAGGTTGCTGGAAATATTAAATGCAGCTTTTTGGGACTTATCCACATGCGGGGAAATACAAGGGGCCTCGTCACAAGAAGTCTCTGCTTTTGGGGCCTCGATACATTTTTCCCTACTTTTTATTAGCTTGTTTGATTTTTTTTTTCTTTTTTCTTTTTCCCTCTTCAGAGAAGCAACGGATCCTTTATTATTGTAGGGTGTATTTTGTCATATTAAACAACCAACCTTTGTTAATTGTGTAATATACATCCAAATATTCACATTTCTACTTTGTTTTTCTTTTGCCTAGAGTATTGAACAAGATGAGCCTTCTTAGATAAAAACAAAACAAAATACAAGACATGATAACTAGTTCATAAGAATCAAGTCTGGAGCTATACCAGCAACAAAGTAAAATCAAGCATATATAAAAGGAAATAAGACTAGAAAATCGAGTCCAATTCACTTGTGAATAATCCACATGCAAATCATAGATAAATAATCTCTTATTCCTCCATTGCAACACAAAAGTTACTCCATGTAATGCCTCGTTAAATTGTAACTCCTTTTACTGTGAATGTTAGTGGACTTTTTAATTTGAGCTAAATTGTCATATTTTGAACATATATTAATGGGCTCATGGTGACATGCCCCTTCTTTATCTAGATGCTAATCTATAAGCTATTATTTTGAGCTAAATTGTCATATTTTGAGCATATGTTAATGGGCTCACAGTGACATGATCCCACCTTCGGTTTTGTTTTAAACATGCATAGATCATAACTTTTTTTAATGGTGCCTTTGGCATAGACGAGAATCGAACCCAAGCCCCAAACGAGCGAACCGACACGGCTTTGCCATGTGACCTAATGTCCTCATAGATCGTAACTTAGTTTGAATATAGGTATTACTGCTTGCTCAATAAATCTAGGACTGTCCAAAATTAGGCAGCGGTCTAGATTTACATGGAAATTTCCGGTAGAGCATATAAATCAGTGAAAGACAACAATGAATTAAAGAGGTTAAACTCGTCATTCATAATGATTTGTCCCGTAACTTCAGTAATAAATTCAATTGAAAACATTAAAGTTTGATATTAATTGCTGCATTTATTTTTTTCATGTCCACATTCTGTCCTAAAATCTCTCACATTAAAAGCTTCTATTAGTTTTTCCTATCTCTTACTTCTCATGAAAAAACCCTCAATTTTAAGAAAACTACTAGAATGCCATAGATCATGAAAATGCCACGAGTCAAGGTCGTCGTGGCAAAAGCTGCGGAAATCACATGGCCCTTGCTTGTTTAGCCTCTCCGGGAGACAAAACAATAATTTCAACTCTTTTTTTAAGCACAGGATGTTAATGCAAAATAAATAAATGAATCAAAGAAAAAAAACAATAATAATGAAATTTGAATCAATTGGTTCAATGAATGAAATAAAAACAACAACAATGAAATTTGAATCAATTGGTTATGCGCGCTTCTCTATCTTGCAAGTTAAATATATCCTTTTTTTCTGTGATTGGTTGAATAATTATCGTTGTCCCACTTATTTTCACCACTAATCTTGCATTGGATTGTTGTATGCTTTTAATTATAATTTTTTAAGATGTGTCATTAATATCATGTTACTCGACAAACTTAATAAAGATATTGATTTGAAGACTCCACCCCCAACCCCCTATTTATTTTACTTAATCTGTCAAGTAATTACTTAATTGGTTCAACCCTTATGATATGACGTTCATCCATAGATGATTTGATTATCATAATTTGACTAAGGATAACTCAAAGTTCAATGTTTTTGAAACATAAAGTTATAATGATTATTTTAGGAATACAAGTTGATGTTAAGTCCAATTTTCTTGCGAGAACACTATAAGTTGATACAAGATAAGAAAAATAAATAAATAAATAAGCAATGAAACTATAATAATTAGATCAAAATCATGAGGCAGCTTAGTTTGTTTTATTTATTTTATTTGTTTTATTTTATTTTATTTTTTTTTTTGCTCAAAGAGGTTTGAATGTTTCATTCTAAATTCTTTAATGACTTTCTCCAAAAGATACATCAAAGTAGAAATAAGAAATGTAATAATTATATAGTTATAAATAAGCTTATCTCACAGCCTACGCTTTTTAAAAACATCTAATCCAACTGCTACCATAACTATAATGACAACATTGACAAGGGTGGGGGACAACATGGAAACAATTATTACGACAATAAAACTTAATCGGTTTTTCTATAGAGTGCCCATGGGCACTCTATAAGAGAGGAGAGAGATAGAGAGAAATGAATGAGGAGGGGGATCCCCTGATTTGCATTGGGATCTTCT
>BQKN01000893.1:14786-47897 GCA_022839385.1 Asparagus kiusianus | reverse complement strand
TTATTATTATTATTATTATTATTATTATTATTATTATTATTATTATTAGGGAAAGTTGTATCTAATCCCCCAAAAAATAAAGGGGATGTGACCTAGCCCCTCAATGTTTTTCTCATGTTCTTTAACCTAAAAACCCCAAAAAATATGATCTGCCCCTTTTTCACACTCTCCAGTAAATCAAACCAAAAATGTTCCGAAAATACCCCCTTCTCTTCTTTTTCTTCTTCTCTGTTTCTTTCTCCTCCTCTCCCTAAATGCTCATTTCTCATGTTCTTCTCTCCTCCTCCTCTCCGCATCGCTGTCGACGACGGTCTCAAGATCGACGAGCAGCACCGTCTCGATGGCCCACCACCGCCGGTGTCCCCTGCGACGTCATCAACCTCGTCATCTACAGGTGGTGAAGCTGACGGCGGCAATCTGCCGGCAAGCACACATGAAGAGGCAGAGGCGGCGGATCATCGCGGTGGAGGCGACGCCAAATCTGATGATTCTTCAATTCTCTCCATCTTCTTCCTCATTTTTTTTCATTATTATTAAAACTAGAAGTCGAACCGTACAATTCCATGTCAATGTCCTCGCAACCTCCCTTTGCCTGACTGGAGAGATATCATTGAATCAATCTGGTATTAACTTTTACCCATCAAACCAATTTTTATTTTGTTACCTAATTTAAAATCTTTGCTCAAAAATAAATAAAACATACATACATAGCATCAAATGTCAGAATTCTCACTGCAGCTATAAAAATATCAGCAGAATTGGGTGATTCGTGGCTTGCTTTCCAAATCCATGTATTAATTGCTAAATTAGGCTTAGATGCTGAAACCCTTCTGAAGTGTTTTCTGATGGATTTTTATGCAAAGTTTTTGAGCATGGAATCCACAGAGAAGTTGTTTCGAGAAACACCTGTAAAATGTGATGTACTTTGGAATAAAGCTGTTATGTTGAATGCAGAGAAGGAGTTATGGTGGAAAGATATTGAGTTATTTCGCAAGATGCAGAGTTCAAATGTGAAGGCCGATGAAATCACTATGGCTAAAATTCTCAATTCATGTGGGAGAGTTGAGGCTCTTGAGCTTGGCAAACAGATACATGGGCATGTAATTAGATCTGGACTTCTATAAAACATGTTAGTGAGAAATTCATTGATCACAATGTACTTCAAGAACTCTTCTATAGAATCTGCAAGAAGAGTGTTTGAATCCATACCAAACCCTTGAATCTGATGACAAATGCTTTAATTCGATGGAGAAATAGTTTGGAATCATTCCTAGCGCAGAGCATTATGCTTGTATGGTCGATCTCTTAGGGACAACAGGAAAGCTTATAGAAGCTCGTAGTTTTATAGAAAGAATGCCGATACAGCCAGACTAGAGTGTTTGGGGTGCATTGCTTGGAGCTTGTAGAATGCATCCCGATGTATAGATTGCAGAATTAGCAACAAGATCTCTTTTTGAGCTTGATGCCAAGAACTCGGGACGCTACATTCTCTTGTCGAATGTTTACACATCTTTGGGCAAGATTGAAGAGGCCAATGGAATTCGATCATTGATGAAAAGGAAAGGAGTAAAGAAAACAGCTGGTTACGGTGTTGTAGAGGTGAAAAACAAGGTCTACAAGTTCTTAGTTGGGGCCATAATAATTAATAAAAGTGGATATTAAACTTATATTTTAAAACCCAATTTAATCGGATCTCGCAAGTTTGTTTGTGTTTCATTAAAGTTGTAATCTTTGAATTTGTAAGAATAATCATATTGTGTACTCAAGCAATATCATATGTAAGAATGTAAGAAGTTTTATAATTAATTTCAGCTGGATAACTTTCTGCTAAACATGTTACATTTCATTTGGCTATGTTAACTTTAATCTGAAGATGTTAACTTTCATCCTAATATGTTAACTTTAACTGTTACATGTTAACTTTCATCATTATATGTTAACTCTCACCATAACATATTAACTTTTCAGCTGAACATGTTAACTTTCACTGTTACTTGTTAACTTTCACTGTTACATGTTAATTTTTATTATAATATGTTAACTTTCTTCATAACATGTTAACTGTTAGCTAAACATGTTAACTTTCATCATAATATGTTAATATTCACTATTACATATTAAGTTTCACCATAACATGTTAACTTTCATCATAACATGTTAACTTTTAACTGAACATGTTAACGTTCACCATAATAAAATTCTTATATTTTTATAGCTGATATTGCTTGAATACACGATATGATTAGACTTACAATCTTAGAGGTTACAAAAACCTTCTACAACGTGCTACAAAAGTCTTAACAACCTCTATTGCTCTACCAAAAGTATTGTACTAATAAGCAATCCACACCAATCACCAATTGCTTCGTTACAATTAGCTTGACTCTGACCTTCAGCTTTGCATCGAGAACATTTCAGTGTGACCTTCATCTCTTAACACACTTCGCTTCACATAATCTAGGATGAGATAAAAGACTTGGTCATAGTTTTTTTAAACGTTTTTACAAAAATAAAACAGTAAAAGTTAACAGGTTTGGATAAAAATTAACATAAAGCAGCGAAAGTTAACATTCAGTATGCATAGAGAGTTCATCATATATGCAAGCTGTTTGTAAATTATTATGTTGTTTATACTTTTGTAAATTATTCTGTTGTTTATATGCTAATGTTCGTGTGAACATGTTAACTATCAGCTGTATATGTTAACTTTCATCTACATATGTTAACTTTCTTATGAACATGTTAACTTTCAGCATAATATGTTAACTTTCACGATTACATGTCAGCCTTCTTTATAACATGATAACTTACAACTGAATATGTTAATTTATCAAATGTACATGTTAAATATTGGCTTTACCTGTTGACATTCAAGTAAATATGTAGCTTTCAATTTGAACCTATTAAATATATGTTGTATCAAAATAAAACGTAAACATATAGTAGTAAAAATACCAGAAAATACAATAAGAACAATAAAGGTCAAGCTTGTTGCATTGTTTGTCATCCACATCAATTGTTTACACAAGTAAACTAATATACACAATATAGACATGCACACAAGTTTTGGTTTAACCAATCAATTTTTAGAATAACTTTCTCTCATCCTTATCAAATGTCTCTGCTTGATTCTTTTGTTGCCATCCTTCTATTAAAAGTTCAGCTACTAGCCTAGCACGGATGATATCAGACTCATCATCGGAAGTAATTACTTAATTCGTATCAACCCTATGGATTATAGCCTTCATATATAAGGGAATGAAAATTCTACAATCAAAACTGCATGATATAAAGTAGCAAGCTAGTTAGATATATGATACCGTATAAAATGAAAAAGATTAAATTTGTGAAATACTAACATTCCAGTCTGTTGCTCGCAGAGAACGGCTTCATATCTGAACTTTCTCCAAACATTCTGGGGATCAGATCCAGACTTCATATGAACCATGAAATTAATCACTTTATTAACTTTCTCCCCCTACATTTTCTCTTAATGTTACTTTTCCTCTCTCCAATCAAAACCAAACCCCCAAAATAAAGGAGGGAGGGGGGAAAATACAGTAAAAGTTTCTCATTTCAACTGGAAAAATCTCCCCTTGACTAAAAACCAAAACCTAGATGCCACTAGTCCTCTAACTGCGATCGAGATCGATCAGAATGGTGTTCAAAGGCTGATTCTTCTTGTCAAAGAAATCCTCAGACTAATCGCCGATCTCCGATAGATCCAACAGCCTTAGAACCCCATCCCTAGATTCACCAAGCAAATCCGAGAAGGAAAAGGGCAAATCCGACTCCCCCTTCTCCTCCTCCTCCTCCTCCTCCTCCTTCCGCCGCTCCCTCGTCAAGAACAAGTCAAAATCATCAGCATCGCCGACGCTGACGCCTTCGGTGGAGGTGGCAGCGACGGCGGAGGGATCTCTGTCGCTGATCCTAGCTTCTTCGCTGGGCCTGAACCGGATCAAGACAAGATCCAGCCCGCTGCCACATGAGCTAGGGCATCGGATGTCGGCGCTGGGGAATATCAACCTCAACAATTGCTCAACTTCATCATCGTCGACATCAGCGATTTTGTTGGCAAATAATTTTGGCAAATCTTCCTTCTCCAATCGCGTCGAAAGGCGCCGGGCCATTTTACTTCATTTGGGTTCTGAAGATGACTGAGTTTTGAGCGTGAGAAGAGAGGAGAGAGAGGGTAATTTTGTTTTTCTGCTATCTTGGAAATGTAATTAGGGACTAGAAATAATTGCTTCATGTATTTGGGTTTTGACACACAAAAAATAATATGGGGGGCTGGGTCACATCCACTTTAATTTTTTGGGGCCTTGACACATTTTCCCCTTATTATTATTATTGTATTGTTTAGCTGAGTTTCATATTCTATTAAAACATTAATAGCTGGAGATTTGTTTAAAGACAAGTCTTTTAATCTCTTAGTTAATTCTTTAGTAAGATTACTCATTTTTTCACTTAGTTTAAAAGGTCGATTATTTCCTAATTTGATATTATTAGTATAAATTTGAGGAGCAAAAAGCAGCATGGATATCTGATACCATAGGGAAAAAGGTATATTTTTTCTATTGGTTCGCATACAGTCATAATATAGAGATCGAATTGAGGTCCGAAAATCTTCTTCATAAGTTTTAAAAAACCATTCCTTTTTGTGTTGGTTTTTCGGGGAATTAAAATCTTTTCTGAAGGATTCTTTATCAATCTCAAAAGGAGGTTGATTATCAAAATTATTAATAACATTAATACTTAGTTGTGATAAATCAGAATCATCATAAACAACAGTGGGTCCAAGGTTATATTTAATCATTTCTTTTGGTTAAAGATTTAAGACAAGGTATTATTCTTGGCACTTCTTTCATTAATTTTCTTAAACCTTTTTCTGTTGATAATGAGGGACTCCATTTTTATACTAATGGGTTTAAATATACTATTAAGTTTAACAACACCCCTAAAGAAGCTTATCTTAATCATCTCGATAACAGTCTCGTTAAGATCAAGATCCCGGTTGATTCAGCGGTCGAGTACGAGTTCGACAAAGCTAAATTCGAGGAATATTTCTCCTTGTCTTCATCCAAATCCTCCTCTCCTTGCAAATGCGGAAAGATATTATCTTTGAAGGAGGCGTATTCACTGATGAAGTCTACAAGTGACTCCTCTCCAATCAAGGAGTTATCCAATCAAAGTACGCCAACTCTGACGAAGAGGGCTCGACAAAGGTGACGCCAACACCAAGCTCATCAAATCGCCAATGCATTGGAACAAGTCGACGGGGTTCAATATTACGCAAACTTAGAGTCCAGGAGGCGTCAAGCAACTAAATCATTTCAACAGCGTGTTGCTGACAAATCCTCCAAGCCATCTACGGAAGAATGGATCCTTGTCAAAAGGAATCGTTCAACCCAGAAGGAGCGTATCCAAAGGCGCCTTGCATGTTGAAAGCACCCTAGAAGGGGGGTGAATAGAGTTTATGCTAATCTAATCCGATATTAATGCCAATTAAAAGCTTATTAACAATTATATCCTAGCAAGTGTAATAAACAACAAGATATATGCAAGGATATTAAACTAAGGGTGAAATAAACATGAGCAATGGTGAAAAGCTATATGAACAATAAGCACAAATAAATATGCCAAAGAAAACTCAAACACACAATATGATCACGGAGTTCGGTCCTTCCGACCTACGTCTTCGCTCCTCACTCCCGGAGAGAATCCACTACCATAATTGGGTTTTTGACGTTTGTTCGCGTCAAAAGTTGCTGTTTTCATCGCCTTGAATCTATTACAACTTTGGTCGTTACAATAAACTCAAATAAAATAAAAAGTTGATCTTTTTATAAGATCTCCTTACACAATGAAAATAAAAAGTTTACAACTTTATCAAACAAAACGTAGAGAGATCGTTTATCGGTCTTCTACTTGTGCGGGATCTTTGCCTGTGCCAGGGACGTCGATATCTGTGAACCGCCTACGGATCAGATCCGGTTAATGGAAAATTCGACAGAGCTTCGCCTTCACCGAGGAAGTGTTTGATTTGAAGCGCTGAGATAGACCAAGCGAAATCAGCACTCTTCTCGAGATCAAGACCAAGCTTGATCTCAAGGAAATGGGGGAAGCGGGCTTCAGATCCTTCGAATAGCTTCTTCTTTATGCTGGAGTTCGTTGGGATCTCGCCAACCCTCGCTGAAATTTGTGACTCTTGGCTCTGGAGTTCGATAGCACCTCCTCGTCTTGATAATAAATCCCCCCTCCCCCCGTGAATTGAGCCCCTAGGCCTGTATTTATAGGCTTCGGTTGGGGGGTTTTTGGATAAGAATAATGGATTACTCCTTATCTTCAGTTAATAACTAATTAACCATGTTTAGAGATAGGATTTAGGCAGTTAGGAACCTCTGGAATTGAAAAGATCTCGTGAAAACCCGTTGAAACAGTCAAAAATGCGTTTTCGGGTCAAACCTGCACAAAACACCCCGCTGACCCGCGGGGGGTGCGGTGGTTTAGTGTCTTGCTAAGTTCTTTGGTGTTTTCCGGTTTTTTGGGACTTGTATTCTCCACCGTTTTGCATATTTGGTCGTCTTGTTGACTTGCACGCGTCGTTTGTATGTATTTCATCGTTTTGTTAACTTATACGCTTCCTCGCGCGGATCGCTTGACTGACGTGTGTGTGTTGACCGACGTGCGCAAGCTGATTGACGTGCTCGAGCTGAGTGATGTGCGCATGTTGACTAACGCGCATGAGATTATTGACGCGCGCGTGTTGGCTGACACACACGAACTGATTGACGCGTGCGAGCTGACCGTTGGACGCGTTTGGACGCTTTGAGTTGATTGACGCATGTGAGCTAATCGTCGTGTGCGTGTTGACTGACGTGTGCGCGGGCCACTTGACGTTTGCTGTTGTAGTGGTTCGTTGTCGTGTCATCAACGGTTCGCCGATTCGCTTCATGCGCTTATCGGTGTCGGGTAATCCTCTTCGACTTGAATAATGATGTTCATCGCCTTCTCTTTGTCTCGAGCTGTATTTGGGGACCTATAGGAAATTTTTGACGCCTACAGATACCCCCTCCAAAGAATTTTAGACTCGTTCTTTAATAGGGGAGTCTGGAATGCTTTGGATAAGATAGGCCCTTTCCTTAACCTCGTAGAGGGACCTGTGAACTGCTTCAATCCTTGACTCCTTCAGCCTTTAGTCTATTCAGTGTTTTATCGAATAGATAAAGTTTTTCTGGTGCTGTGTTTATCGTCTGACCGTTGAAATCTTGGATTGAAGTTGATGCATAAGTTTCCAAATTTAGCTCTTGTTGTTGAGTTAACTTTGAACTAATCATCTTCGTCAGAAATTGACATCTGAATGCGATTGAACTCCCTGGAATCATCCTTTGCCTTATTTTGGCGAAATTGTCTATGTGTCGACCAACATCGACCTTTACTGTAACGTGTTGTCCGGTATTGACTTTAGTTATAACGCGTTGATCAGCGTTAACACAGTTTATACTCGTACATTTGCTGGAGTCTACACAGTTTAAGCTCTTAAGGTGTTGGAGCGTGGCGGTCCTAAATGTTAGGGCTATAGGACCAACTATTAAAGCTGATTCATCTGCAGATATGGATCTTATCCCAAAGTCGTTGGATGCTCAAGTCATGAGATCAACTAATGGGGCTGGTGCGTCAATGACTCGCATTTATAGAATTTTTGGTAAATTCTCAGTCATCAACGGGTTTGATTAGCCATTACCGACTACCGTTTGAGTCAGGCTAGCATGCAGATTGTTTAAATCTGTTCTGCACGTAACGCTATGCTAAAAGAGTTAACTCTTTTAGTGCTACGATATTAAATACGTAGACTTCGTCTTTCTCCTATGAAAAGACTAAACAGCAACGTGTATCAGACGTAGACTTAGGATTTTGGCAAATCCTCAGCCTTCAACGCATTTGACGTGCCTTTACCGATTACCGTTTGAATCGGGCTTGCATGCGGATTGTTTAAGTCCGTTCCGCATGTAACGTTGTGCTAAAAGAGTTAACTCTTTTAGTGCTACGATATTGAATACGTAGACTTCATCTTTCTTACGGGAATAGACTACCCGACAACGCGTGTTAGGCGTTAACTTATCCCATCTTAGGATTCGGGATAAAAGTCCCCAGACTCGAATTCTGGTGTCTTTTTCAATCGATAAAATACTAAACCGGCAGCGCGTGTTAGGCGTTGACTTATCCCTGCTCAGGATTCGGAATAAAATTCCCCGTGCGTGTGAAGCACGAATTTTGGCGTTATGAATAACAACCTGTCAAAATATCAAATATGTGGGCTTTTGTTCTTTTTACGGTCAGGAACTAACCGGCAACGCGTGTTAGGCATTGACTTATCCATACTCAGGATTCGGGATAAAATTCCCCAGACTCGAATTCTGATGTCTTTTTCAATCGGTAAAAGACTAAACCGGTAACGCATGTTAGGCGTTGACTTATCCTTGCTCGGGATTCAGGATAAAATTCCCCATGCATAAAAGGCATGGATTTTTGTTGCTACGATACTGAATACGTAGGCTCGGTCGTTTTTACGGGAACGAACCACCCAGCAACGCGGGTTAAGCGCTGACTCATCCCTTCTTAGGCTTCGGGATAAAATGCCCCAGATTGGTATTCTGGTGTCTTCTTCAATCGGTAAAAGACTAAACCGGCAACGCGTGTTAGACGCTGGCTTATCCCTTCTTAGGCTTCGGGATAAAATTCCCCGTGCATGTGAAGCACGGATTTTGGGAGTTATAATGTTGAAAGATTATGTCTTCTCTTGGGGCAAAGACAAACCCGATGTGGGAGAGGAAGAATTTTATATTCTATCTACCAAAATTGAAGAGGAAGAATTTTATATTCTATCTCTAGTTGCCAAAGGAAACTCAAAGTGGGCTCTCCACTTCCAGAATCTGGGAAGATGAAACTAAGAGTGGGATCTCCACTCCGAGAATCAAAAAGATTCAGATAATCCTAACTGTCAGAAGGTTTGATTACCGAACTAAAGGTAGGTTTCTCGTTTATCGAGAGTGAATTACGATTTTGGCTCTAACTGTAGGAATGTTTAACCAAATGGGAGGTTTGAGACGACCCTAACTGTAGGAAGGTTTGATCGTTCGATTTGAAAGTGGACTTCTCATTCATGGAAGGAATCGAGAGGAGATTTTAGTTGTGGTCCTAGCTGTAGGAAGGTTTGACCAAGTGAGGTTGGAAGCAATCCTAACTTTTATAGGTTTGATTGCTCAAATCAAAAGTGGACTTCTCGTTCATGGAAGGAATCGAGAGGAGATTTTGGTTGTGGTCCTAACTGTAGGAAGGTTTGACCAGGTGGGAGTTTTGAGACGATCCTAACTGTAGGAAGGTTTGATCGCTCGTTCATGGAAGGAATCGAGAGGAGATTTTGGTTGTGGTCCTAACTGTAGGAAGGTTTGACCAAATGGACAGTGAGAGTGGGAGTACAAATTACAGTGGGGGTGTTGACTTGTACTGATCACTCAGCGGGGGTCTTGGTGTTAAGTGATAAGAACTTAACACAAAGGGGTTTGACAATCGTTAAGGATTGACAGATTAAAATTTCGAGTACTATGTCCAAACTCTAACAATGAGAGTTTTGAATGCACAGACATAGCGGGAGTTTGAGTGGATTCAATCGAAAGAAATTTTGGTGGTCCCACAGTCAATTAATTTGATCAGTGAGGGATTTTATGGTGGAAGATTGTAAATCGTCAACAACGGTGGGAGTTTTTTTGTAAGGTAAGATTGATCCAACGAAGTGATCGAATCTCGTCTCAGCAAAAGAGTGTTCAGAAATCACAGTGGGAGTTTAGTGTTTATCACTTTGTTCGTAATGATCGGGTTATCCCTAAGAAAATTACATGTAACATTCTTCCGGGAACTTCTCGTTACATGAATCATCCACCCCCAGCTCCCTTTGCGAAACTAGGTCTAACATTGTACTTAGTTGGATGATCGGGTTATCCTTAAGAATACCAGGCATGGCATTCTTCAGGAAATTTTCGTGAAAGAAAGGAAACAGTTTAGACTCATACACCTGTTGGAGTTTTGAGAAGCAGTTTATACTCTTATACTCTTCAGAGTGTCGAAAGGAGCAGTTTATACTCTTATACTTGTCGGAATATTCATTCAGCTTAATTCAGCATTATGACGCCGGCTTCAACCAAGGTTTGGATGCTATTCTTGAGAGTGAAACAAGCCTCGGTTGGATGAAGGATCATTCTGTGGTACGCACAGTACTTCAGATCCGTAGTATTGTCAGCTTCCTCCTGATCTGCGATAGGTGATAGCTTGATCTTGTTATTTTCAAGGAGGGATTCGAAAATAGCTGGAACATCTTCGTCCTTGAAGGAATACTCTCTTTGGAGTCTCGAATCCGAAGTCTTTTGCTATCTTCGGAATTGCTGTTGTGACGTCTGATTAGCATCAACAACTGCTGCAGGGGTCTTTCCCTTACCACGGGAAGAGAAGTTTGAATTCGGAGGATTAGCTGTCGGTTGGCTCCTCTCGGCGTTCTTCCTTCTGAGGAAGCGTTCGGTCCGCTCTCCATGCATCTTTAACTCTTTCCATGTATTAGAGGGTGCTACTCCCATAACTTCCAACACATCCAAAGAGAGGCTGTTGTGACAGGTTTGGAGGATGAAGTCCTCTGTGATCGGATCTCAGCAGTTCAACGCCTTATTCCGGAAGCGCTTGACGAAGTCATCAACCATCTCATCATATTCTTGTTTCTCATCGAAGAGTGTCCTGATTGACACCTCGGCATCATCATCAAAGAAGTGGGTGAGGAACAAGTTCTCCAGGTCGTCCCAGCTGTTAATGCTTCCAGGCTTGAGACGGCAGTACCACTCAAAGGTGGGCCCGTGAAGGGTGCCAACGAATGACCAAACCATCAAGGTTTCATTGCCGGAGATCATACCCAAGTGGGACTTGAAGTAGATCAGATGTTGAGTAGGCGAACCCTTCCCGTCAAACGACGTGAAGTTGATCAGGTTGAACTTCGTCGGGTACGGTATCAAATCCCACTCTTTTGTGTAAGGACACGGAATACCAAGCTTCTTCACCTCTTGTGTAGACATCAGAGCGTTGATTTTTCTCTCGAGGTCCTTTATTTTCTCATCCTCGCTTGTATCGTGCTTTGGACGATTTCTGAGAGGGACAACGGGACCACCCCCAGTGTTGTCACATTGATGGGACCACCCCCAGCATCGTTGTTTTTAGTGAGGCCACCCCTAGTATTCTGGTCAACGAGAGGGTTATCAGCATTAAGGTGTTCATCCTCATCTGAATCGCTAGCTGCTTGGTTAGCAACATTATGACGGCTGGATTTACCAAGTTGATTCGACAAATCTCGGATTTGTTGGTCATGTTCTTCCCTCATCCGCAGCATAGCCATTTCCATTTCGAACTTGAAGTTCTCTTTTTGCTTGGCCAAGGCATCCTCAACTATTTTGGCTACTTCCTCAGTGTTAATCATAAACACCTCGCGAGATTGTCCTGGGCTGGATACCGTTTTGTCAGAAGCGACTGCAGAGTTGGCATATGATGCTTCATTATCCGAGGATAATCCCCTCTACATTCTCTGATAATCCCTACGTCTAGTGGTCCCTGCGTGTAGCTGAGTCAGACGATGTGATACAAGGGGGTCGGAGCTAGAAGGTCGAGCCGATTTTCCCTTATCAACCATATTTACCGTAACTTTCGGCAATTCATCACCTTGAACGATCGATCGTTTCTTACAAAAATGCTTTGGCTTGGACTTAGTCGTTCCGTTGGAGATCCCCTCGAATATTGAAACCCTCTGCGGAGCGGTCATAGGGCAGCTACATGCTGATAATACTACCCTGATAATCTTGGTGTACAGATAGTGACAATCCATCTCTCGGGTATTTCTTTTTCGAGACTTGTACGTACCCCCAGCCCGATAGTACAACTCGTCAGTCAGATGACCGGAGCAACCTATCGTGTGTTGGCACGACTTCCCAGGTATAACGTTGTCCTCGTCAGATGAATACGTTTCTTTCAGGGGATATACCGTCTTGTTGGCGTTCTCAAGAGTCACACGTTTAGAGCCACGCATTTGTAAGTGTGAACTCTTGATGGACTCTTGGACTTCAATTCACCATCTGAGGCGGTCAGTTACAGGGGTTTTCCCATTATAGGAAGGCTCTGACTTGTTGCGAGGGCGTGTACGACCCCCAGCTTGAGTAGTTGCTTGGGGTTCAGTCACCGGACCCAAGTGTTCTTTGATCGGAACTTTGCCTCGATCCTCTTGCAAAGAACCCATGTGATCCACCATCCTCGTCTTGAATCGAGACAAACCCATGCTATCGCGAATCTCCATCGGAGGTGCGAAACTCGATGGAATCGAAGAAACAGGTGCATAACATCTTCTGTCTTGACCCTGGCACGGGTCAGACTTAGACGACCCGCGGGTTGGAGGGTCGGATTTACGTGACCCGCGGGCTGGAGGGTCGGATCTGGGTGACCCGCACCTTAGAGGGTCGGATTGAAGTAACCCGCGCTTGGGAGGGTCGGATTGAAGTGACCCGCGCTTGGGAGGATCGGATTGAAGTGACCCGCACCTTGGAGGGTCGGATTGAAGTGACCCGCGCTTGGTAGGGTCGGATTGAAGTGACCCGCGCTTGGGAGGGTCGAATTGAAGTGACCCACGCCTTGGAGAGTCGGATTGAAGTGATCCGTGCCTTGGAGGGTCGGATTGAAGTGACTCGCGCCTTGGAGGGTCGGTTTGAAGTGACCCGTGGCTGGGAGGGTCGGATTGGAGTGACCCGCGTTTTTTGATCTTTACGGCCGCTGTTTCGAACTTTGGCCTCCAAGTTTGATGCAGCCTTGGTTGTTTCTTGGCTATGTCCTTCTTCTACATCTTTTGTGCCTTTTGCAGAAGAATTCGCGCGTGCGCAAGCAGCGCACAACGCTTTTGAATTCGCTCCTCAAGTGTTGAACAGATCCTTTTGACTTGGATCCATTCACTTGTTGATGACTTGGAGGAGGAGGCATTTGCTCGCTGTTGTGGCGGTTGATGCCTTCTGAACTTTAGATTCGCTTCGTAGCGAATCCCGTCAACCGGCTCCAAAGCTTTAGCAAGTTGGCACACGAGTCGTTGACGTTTCCTTTGGCGTGCCCTCTTTGATAGGATTGGCGTGCCTTCAGTACTCAACTCCCTAATTGAGGAGGAGTTTAGATCTACAGATCCGGCCTTGTTGGAGGCCGGAGAGGTGTTGCAAGGTACAGTTACCGTAGCAACGGGGGCGTTGATCTTCCTGCGCTTACGAGTGGAGGAGGATCTGGAGGAGGAGGATGACAAATACTCCTCGTACTTCTGTTAGTCGAATTCGTACTCGACCTTTTCTTCAACCGGGATCTGGATCCGAGGTTGCGACATGTCAGCCTTCGCAGAAAGGCTGTCGGCTCTCACTGTGGTTGCCAGTTTGTTCGCGTCAAAAGTTGTCTTTTTCATCGCCTTGAATCTATTACAACTTTGGTCGTTACAATAAACTCAAATAAAATAAAAAGTTGATCTTTTTATAAGATCTCCTTACACAATAAAAATAAAAAGTTTACAACTTTATCAAACAAAACACAGAGAGATTGTTTATCGGTCTTCTGCTTGTGCGGGATCTTTGCCTATGTCGGGGACGTCGATATCTGTGAACCACCTACGGATAAGATCCGGTTGATGGAAAATTCGGCAGAGCTTCGCCTTCGCCGAGGAAATGTTTGATTTGAAGTGCTGAGATCGACCAAGCGAAAGCAGCACTCTTCTCGAGATTAAGACCAAACCTGATCTCAAGGAAATGGGGGAAGAGGGCTTCAGATCCTTCGAATAGCTCCTTCTTTATGCTGGAGTTCGCCGGGATCTCGCCAACCCTCGCTGAAATTCGTGACTCTTGGCTCTGGAGTTCGACAGCACCTCCTCATCTTGATAATAAATCGCCCCCCGTGAATTGAGCCCCTAGGCCTGTATTTATAGGCTTCAGTTGGGGGGTTTTCGAATAAGAATGATGGATTCCTCCTTATCTTCAGTTAATAACTGATTAACCATGTTTAGAGATAGGATTTAGGCAGTTAGGAACCTCTGGAACTGAAAAGATCTCGTGAAAACCCGTCAAAACCGTCAAAAACGTGTTTTTAGGTCAAACCTGCGCGAAACACCCCGCTGACCCGCGGGGGGCACGGGTCGGCTCGATCCGACCCACGCGGACACGGGTCGGCTCAGCCCGACCCGTGCAGGCACGGTGGTTTGGCGTCTTGCTGAGTTCTTTGGTGTTTTACGGTTTTTCGGGACTTGTATTCTCCACCATTTTGCGTATTTGGTCGTCTTGTTGACTTGCACCCATCGTTTATGCGTATTTC
The DNA here is from genome assembly GCA_022839385.1 of Asparagus kiusianus. NCBI lineage: Eukaryota > Viridiplantae > Streptophyta > Magnoliopsida > Asparagales > Asparagaceae > Asparagus > Asparagus kiusianus. The sequence continues at coordinate 33,488 of BQKN01000893.1, read as the reverse complement.
ATCGTTTCGTTAACTTATACGCTTCCTCACGCGGATCGCTTGACTGACGTGCGCGTGTTGACCGACGTGTGCAAGCTGATTGACGTGCACGAGCAAAGTGACATGCGCATGTTAACCAACGCGCATGAGATTATTAACGCGCGTGTGTTGACTGACACGCACGAACTGATTGATGCGTGCGAGCTGACCGCTAGACTCGTTTGGTTGCTTTGAGTTGATTGACGCGTGTGAGTTGATTGTCGTGTGCGTGTTGACTGACATGCGCGTGGGCCACTTGACGTTTGCCGTTGTGGTGGTTCGTTGTCGTGTCATCAACGGTTTGCCGATTCACTTCATGCGCTTATCGGCGTCGGATAATCCTATTTGACTTGGATAATGACGTTCATCGCCTTCTCTTTGTCTCGAGCTGTATTCGGGGACCTATAGGTAATTTTTGACGCCTACAACATTCACCCTTAACCCTCATAAGTTTGGTTTTCTAGCTCACCGAAAACTCTCACAATCTCACACTCTTACAATCACACTTTACACCCTCTAAGTGTTGGTCTCTAGCCCGTGTCCTCTTCCTCAAGTGCTCGAATTTATAACCTCTCCCTAGGCTTTACTACCGACGCCACTCCTCTTGGAATCAACCCCATCTCTCACCACACACTCCTTTTGGTGTACAACTGTATTACAAAGTAATCTACGTAATGAAAGGCTCAAAACAAGTGTTTGTTCTCTACAATGGATGAGAACAAATTGTAAGCTCACTCTCTAAGTCACACAATCTCACAACCTCAATTATACTACGTATGAAATACTAAAAGCTCAATAGGTTAAGTGTGTAAACAAAGAGTAAAATCAAATATAAACTCAATTTAAATCTAGCTTAAGGAAGAGATAATCAAATATATAAATAGCTAGAGATTGAGTTTAGAAAACTTCTCCAATGAATGACAAGAGTGAAAGAGATGAGTTGAAAGCCCAAACACTAAGTGATGATCTCTTCTTCCTCCTGTGAAAATTTCTTCACAAAAACAAACTTGAAATAAAACTTAAACAAAATTTTAAACACCCTTAAACTTGTTTAAAAACTTTCTTGGTTAGTTAAAAAGTTAGAGGGCAACGGATATATATAGGTTCACAATACAAACCCCAAAAACCAAGAAAAACCCAGCAAAAAGACAAAAAAGCGAAAGCTGGAAAAACTAGCCGTTACAGACATCAGACGACTGATGACTGATACTGTTCATCAGTCGACTGATGAGCTGACCGTTAGAGTCAGCTCAACACATCATCGGTCAAGTGATGAACTCATCAGTCGACTGATGACCTGCTTCAGTCGACTGATAGTTCATCAGTCACAGAAGCAGAAACTTTTGATATTTCCAGTCGATTTTTCTTCAGTCGACTGATCCCTTGCATCAGTCGACTGATAACACAATGTCATCCTATTTTGAATAGTGAAAATGAGTTTCAAGGGCTTTTAAAAAATAGCAAATAAATTCTAAAAAATATAAAACTTTGGGTAATAATTTTGGAATTACACTTCACAATTGTGAAAACTCTTCATTTTGCAAAAATGTCCAAAACATGAAAACTTAAGATACTTGAAATTTGATGTTTTAACATAAACCAAAGTTTTGAAAACTCTTGTATGGTTTTGTAGACTTGGGAAAAGATATAAACTAGTATTGTCAAGTCTATAAACCGAAAACACAATCTTTTCTAAAAAATACATATACTATGCAATAAACATGATTTTATTGAATTTAAAATTGACGATTGATGAAATCATCTTAAGCACATATAAACATGAAATAATTATGTATTTTCCAATTTCATTTATTTGTTTCATATTTGCATAGCTAAACACATTATTTACCAAAACCAAAAACGATAAATATGAAACATGTATGTATGTATATAAATAATTATATTTGTTTCGTATTTAAACTTGAAAACGAAAACTCAAAACGTGTATGTGTGTATATATGAGCTTTAAGTACCAACACACAAAGTATAAACTCCTAAACTATAAAAACTATACCCAAGCTCTTGATCTTCGATGTAGCTCAACTTGGTTGCGGATGAAGCTTGATCTTGTATATGACTTGAATTGTGCATAAGCTTCACTCTACTATTCCGCCAACCTACATTTGATGTGATCTTGAACACGCAATTCCATCCAACCTCCAACATGGATATTTTTGTAGATTACCTAACAAAACAAATACAAACACTCAACACACGTTATTAGGAATTGTTTGTAATCATCAAAACAAGATTAGGGAGTAGACTCATAAACATGAGGCCAATACACATGCCGCACATGCTCGCACCCTTTTACATAGGAGGAGTATTTTTTTCAAAGATGATGACGTTCCAGCCATCTTCAAGTACCTCCTCGCCAACAACAAAATCAAGCTGCCATCTATTAAAAATCAGGAGGAAGCAAGCAAGACCTCGGATCTGAAGTACTATGCATATCACAAGAGGGTTCATCACCCCATCAAGCCTTGTATTACTCTAAAAAATAGCATTCAAGCCTTGGTTGACGTCGGTATCATGACAGCAAAATAAGACAAATGAGAATGGCATCCTCTGACAGGTATATGAGGTTAAACTGCTCCCTGATACTCCATCGGGTATATGAGTATAAACTGTTCCCCAACCTCCATCGGCTATATGAGGATAAACTGCTTCCCTTATTTCTGATAGGAAGTTCATGGAGAAAATTACACATAATATTCTTAAGGATAACCCAACGACGTGGTTGAAAAAATAGTGCGCCCTCCATTGGACTCGGTCTCGCCAAAGAGCTGGGGGTCGATACAAAGTTCGAAGAGGAATACAAAGTTAGCAACCAAGAATTGATTTTGTATCAAGAACAACAGCATTGCCTACCAACGAGAAGTTTCTGGAGAATACTATACACGATATTCTTAAGGATAACCCGAGATCAAAGGATTGTTCAAGCCTGGATCTAACTCATGCTGTCGGGTGGTCCGTTCTAGCGAAAACGATCAAGTCTACGTATTCGACATCGTAGCACCAAAAATTCATACCTTTCATGCATGGGGGACTTTATCTCGACCCCTAAATAGAGATAAGTCTACGCCTAACACGCGTTTTCGGTTAGTTTTTTTCCATGAAAAGGACAAAAGCTTACGTATTCGACGTCGTGGCAGGTTGTTATTAATAACACCAAAAATCCATGCCTAACACATATGGGGGACTTTATCTAGATCCCTAAATAGAGATAAGTCTGCATCTAACACATGATGTCGGTTAGTTCGTTCCCTCAAAAATGACCAAGTCTATGTATTCGACATCGTAGCACTAAAAATCCATGCTTTTCATACATGGGTGACTTTATCTTGATCCCTAAATAGAGATAAGTCTATGCCTAACACACGTTACCGGTTAGTCTCTTTCCGTGAAAAGGACAAAAGCCCACGTATTCGATGTCGTGGCAGGTTGTTATTAATAACACCAGAATCCATGCCTCACACGTATAGGAGACTTAATCTCAATCCCTAAATAGAGATAAGTCTACATCTAACACATGTTGTCGGGTGGTCCGTTCCCGCGAAACGACCGAATCTACATATTCAATATCGTAGCATCAAAAAATCCAAGCCTTTCATGTATGGGGGACTTTATCTCGATCCCTAATTAGAGATAAGTCTATGCCTAACACGCGTTGTCGGTTAGCCTTTTTCCGTAAAAAGGACAAAAGCCCACGTATTCGATATTATGGCAGGTTGTTATTAATAATGTCAGAATCCATGCCTTACACGCACAGAGGACTTTATCTCGATCCTTAATTAGAGATAAGTCTATGCCTAACGTTGCCGGTTAGTCTTTTGCCATGAAAAAGACACCAGGATCCTTGCCTGGGGGACTTTATCTCGATCCCTAATTAGAGAAATGTCTACGCCTAACACGTGTTGCCAGTTAGTCTTTTCCCGTGAAAATAACAAAGTCTATGTATTCAAAATCATAGCATTAAGTCTAAGAGGGTTCATTTTCTTAGCACAACGTCACATGTGAAATAGATTCAAATAATTCACATGCTAGCCTGATTCAAACGATAATCGGTAAAGACACGTCAAATCCGTTGAAGGCTGAGTATTTACCAAAAATCCTATGAGCATCCCGTGAGGGATGACTAAGTCTATGTATTCTATATCATGACACTAAGTCCAAGAGAATTCACTCTTTTAGCACAACGTTACATGCGGAACAGACTTAAACAATCTGCATGCTAGCCCGATTCAAACGGTAATCGATAAAGACATATCAAATCCGTTGATGGCTAAGGGTTTGCCAAAAATCCTATAAGTATTATGTTTATTTATTCCGAACTGAATAAGTAATCATGATAAACTTTAAACTCTGTCAAACTTAAGGAAGCGGGCAAAGATAACACCAATTCAGCTCGACAGCCACCCTTCGTCAAGCGGGACAACTGAACCCATTCAGACACACGAGGTAGGGTATACTGTCTCTCACACACGCGAGATAGCATCACACAAAGAAGCCCGAAGCCCCCTCTGGCATGGGTTCCAATGCATTTTTTAGTTTGAAACCCTGACGGTTATGGCTGTATTAGCTCCAATGGCTGGTCCTACAACCAAACCTCCCCTATGGTTAAATAAAAAGTGACAAATGAATAACGAGACGTCAGGGTAAGATCCGAACCTGCACTAGCTTCATCAGTTGGTCTCGTAACTTGAATAGACAAGCTAACCTCAACTCCAGCCGAAGTTTCTGTAACCGAGGAGAGGAAGGCTTGAAAACTCTATTCCTACGGTTTTGAAAGGAGGTGGACAAAGATGACCCAAGAGAATGCAAGTTTCAGACTTAAACAAATTCAGTACGATAGCAACATCGTAGACAGTTGTGAGGCGAAAGAAACTGTCTCTCATAAAGAGCTTCTATAGCATACGTCCGATACATTCTCAACACGCCTACGACACTCCAATGAGTATATGAGTATAAACTATATCTCTTTGAATCTTCAACGGGTACATAAGATTAAACTGATTCCCGAAACTCCACTTAACATATGAGTATAAACTGTATTCACGCTAGTCAACACGTTGCATTGAACGTCAACGCCGGTCAACGCGTTGTAATGAAAGCCAACGCGTCGATAATCTCGCCAAAACAAGGCTCAGGAAAAATTCCAAGTCAGAGGATAATTCTGGGGAGTTTAATCATGATTCAGATACAAACTCCCGACGTAGATGATCAGTTCAACGTCGATTCAACGACACAAGCTAATTTAGATATCAGCATGATAGTTTTAGTTCAGGATTTCGACAAAGGTCAGACGATAAACGTAGCACCGAAAGAATATTAGCTATTTGACAAAATACTGAATAGACTAAAAGTTGAAGAAATCAACGAATTGAAGGCTAGGCATATCATATCCAAAGTATCCCAGCCTCCTCTATAAAAGAATGAAGCTGAAACATTTTGGAGGGGGTATCTGTAGGCATCAAAAATTGCTAATAGGTTACCGCACGCAATTCGAGACGAAACAAAGTAGATAAGCGTCATCATCTGAGTCAAAGGAGACTATCCAATGCTATAAAGAAGCAACGAAACACATGAAGCGAGTCGGTAATGCATACGAATCAGAGAGACGTGTGAAATGCGTGATACGATGGAACAAACTTATGTCCAGAGAAGTCGCCATCTCCGAGTCACTTCAGAGTAACCCACACATATACGGTTCACTCCAGAGTGACCCGCACACATGCGGGTCACTCCAGAGTGACCCGCACATCCAGACTCCCCGACAACGTGTTTGTTGATAATTTTTCAGGATTTTATGATTCTAGAGCCTCCCCAACCACTTTGATATCATCCCTAGATGTGGTTAGGCCGTCATTGACTAAAGATAAAGCCAAATTACTAGTTCCTATCCTAAAACGCTACATCCGAAGCCTATAAATACAAGCCTAGGGCCTCTATACATGGGGGATCTGAAATTCTGAGCAAGAGGGCGAGGTGATGTCAAATTGGAGAGTTAACTTACGAATTTCAGAGAGGCTAGTGAGTTCTTGGCAAGTTCTTTAGCATAAAGAGGAAGAGTTCAAGATATCTGAAGCCCGTTTCCATCGTTCCTTGAGATCAGAATTCATATTGATCTTGAGAAGAGTAGTAATCTCACTTTGTTGAGATTATTTACTTTTGTACTTGTTTCCTTTGTGAAACAAGATCAACCTTTGTTTTGATCAACCGGATCTAATCTACGACGGTACACGGATAAAACATCCCCGGTGCAGGCAAAGATCAGACGTAAGCAGCGGGTGATAAATGTTATCTGCGTGTGTTTTTAGAGAGTTGTATTTTTTCATTGTGTAAGAAAGTCTTGTAAAAAACTAATTTTACTTTGAATTTGTAATCGATAAACGTGTAATGGATTCAGCAATGAAAACAAATTTCGACGCAAACACACGCATGATACAAATTAACTTTGTTATTCCATGAAATAATAGTAATTTTCGTACGTTATATAGGATTGCATTGGCATGATAGACGGAATCCACATTGACGCCATGCTTCCTGCTAGACTTGTTGCCCGCTTTAGAGGTCGTAAATGTATAACACAAAATGTTCTAGCCGCATGCACCTCAAATAAGTTATTTTCATACATTCTAGCTGGATGGGAGGGGTCAGCAAATAGTTATAGAGTACTTCAAGATGCACTTTCAAGACCTCCGCTTCACGGACTTAGAGTCTACGAAGGTAATTAATCATTAATCACTAAAATGCATATTCAATTATAATGTATGAAAATATATCTATTTACTATAATGTGTTGTTTATAATTGTAGGCAAATATTACTTGTGTGATGCGGGGTACACAACCATGCATGGCTTCATCTCCCATTATCGTGGTGTGCATTACCATTTAAATGAGCATAGGGGTAGGCCAATAAATAACAGAAGAGAGTTATTCAATTTAAGACATTCATCACTAAGGTCTAAGATTGAAACAACATTCGGATTGTTGAAGAATCGTTTTAAAATCCTCACTATAAAGCCACATTATCCTTTTCCATCCCAAGTTGATATAGTTTTGGCTTGTGCTATACTTCATAACTATATTGCTATAGTTGATTTGTGTGATGACTTATTGAATGAGGACATTACTATTAACGATGATGATGGCGAAATAGCTAATGAGGATGAAGATGATAATGTTGTCGACTTTACTCAAAATACTACACAAAGAGAAGAAAGAGATTCAAGTAATGAATGGAAAGAGAAGAGGGACGAAATTGCAAGTGCTATGTGGGTGGATTACTGTAATAAGTATCATGGTGGGGGCACAACCGAAATTTTCTTGTAATTAACATGTTAGTATCTCTAGACTTATTATATTTCTTAAGGTTGATCACTGGACTTGTTGTATTTCTTAAGTTTGACAATGTTTGTTTGATTTTATATTTGCATTATGTGACTTGGGTGTAACATGAGCTTTATTCTTCAAAATATGACAAGGTTGCTCTGTGTTTATGTTTGCTGGTTACATCATCTAGTTATATGCTTGTAACATGCTGGTTATATGCTGGTTATATGCTTTCTATATGCTCCAGTTTCATGCTCCACTTCCATGCTTGCTTGCTACTCTAGTTCCATGCTTGAGCTTTATGCTTGGTACATGTTGGTTATATGCTGGTTATATGCTGGTTATATGCTTGCTATATGCTCCAGTTTCATGTTCCACCTCCATGTTTCTTTGCTGCTCCAGTTCCATGCTTGAGTTTTATGCTTGGTACATGCTCTGTATGAGTTCAGGCTTATGCAATATATCCTAATCTTTACTGTGTGTAGGTTACTAGTGTGCAAATGCATTCTATGATCTATGGACAAGTTATGTGTAGCCTCCTTGGTGTGTATTGGTATGGCTATTGTAGGTGTCAAAAATTACCTATAGGTTCTCGCACGCAGCTCGAGATGGAGAAAAGATGATGAACATTATTGTCTGATACAAAAACAAAGCCAACAAGCGCATGAAGCGAGGGTGCAAAGCATACGAGTCAACGGGATGGCAAAATAACGAAGAAACGACTCCATCAGGAATTACGACTCACCCACAAAGGAAGAAGAGCCACTTGTGTCTTATTCACTCCATGTGTATTTCTCCCATGGGAAGTTGTAGATCTCTTCTCCTGCTTTCCAATGCATTTTGAACCGCTTTATTCCGAGATCGGACGGGAGAGTTACAGGCAACACAACAGAAGTACGCCAACGGCGTCTCGCCCAAATGGGAGAGACACTAGTGGTTTTCGCCCAAATGGGAGACAACAACGGAAATTACGCCAACAACATCTTACCTAGTAAAGCTGTTTTCACTTTTTTCGATAAAATTTCATCTCGAAACCTCTCCAACTGATTTGAGGCTATCTTTGAACATGGTAAAGTGGTTGTAACTGAAGATAAGATCAAATAGTTCATTCTTATCTGAAAATAGAGCTTCTGAAGCCTATAAATACAGCCCTAGGGCACCTATACACAAAGACCTAGAATTTTAGAGCAACTACGAAGCCTTGTCGAATTGGAGAGTGAGGAGGACGAATTTCAGAGAGGAGGAAGAGTTCTTGGTGAGTTCTTCAACAAAAGGAGAAGAGTTCGATAGATCTACAGTCCCTTCAGCACCGTTCATCTACTTCCCTTGAGATCATACTGTTGCTGTGATCTCAAGAAAATTGCTTATCTCACTGTTGCTGAGATATTCACTTCAATATTTTATCTCCTTTGCGAGAAAACGAAATCAACCGGGTCTGATTATTGGTGGTCCATGGATTAAATAATCACCGTCGCAGGCAAAGATCACACGTAAGCAGCGATCAATAAACGATCATGTGTGTGTTTCTAGGAGATACCTCTGTTTATTTTCATTGTTTAAGAAGGTCTTATAAAAAGACTATTTTTCTTCTTTGCTTTCAATCTGTAAGCGATAAACGTGTAATAGATTCAATGACAATGAAAAAGATTTCTGACGCGAACACGCTGGCGACCAAAGTGGGAGCCAACAGCCTCACTACCGAGGCTGTCGTGCTGCAGCCAATGATCAAGATTCTAGTAGAAGCAGGGTTCAAGTATGAATTCGACCAGCAGAAGTTCGAGGATGTGATGCCTCTGGGTTCACACAAGGCTGCAGTCCAAAGTAAAACCAGAGATGTCAAATCTGCCATGCACCCACACTATGCATAAACACGTTTCACCAATCACAGCAATATCCTCTAGTGGAACCAAATAGAAGTGCAGGTATAAAACAGGCAAAATAAAGGGAATAAATACAATAGACATAATATAGAAGAGATATCTCATAATTAAAAAGAATCATGTCTCAACTATAATATATCTGATATCTAAAAAATAAAAATATCTCAATATGAATCAACTAAAAATCATACTAAGGCACACTGCCTTTACAATATGAAAATAAAACTCTAATGTCTGAACGAAACTCAAAACTACAGTGGAGACTCTACAAGTAAAAATACGCGATGACGACTATGCCAGAACTCCGTTACCCTGCGGCTCTCCAAAACTTCAAACTACCTGAAAAGTAATTTAAAATAAAAGAACAACAACAAAAACGTCAGATCGCTACAGCAAGATTACCTCCATCCGCCCCTAGGGGAAGGGCTGCTAGATGGAGTGAATGCTCTATCTATTAAGCATACTCTATCTAGATTCATTTTTCTCGTATCTAAGTGGGATTAACATTTAGAAACCTACAACACGAGACGTAGTACAACGAGCAAAATAATCCAAACAAGGAAACTCTCATGTATATACCATAAGTTTCAAATTGTAGATATCTAAACATTAATACCGAACTAAGAAAAGACAGTCTAATGAAACCAACAATTGGAAATTCACAACACGAGACTGGTACGTCGAGCGAAATAATCCAAACAAGGAAACCCTCATATATATACCATATGTCTCAAGTTATGAATCTCGAATCATTGATCTCAACTAAGAAGTAAAGAAAGCAGTAAAAGAATTAAGACAACAACACATCGTATTTATAATATCTTCCACTATCACTGGGGAGATAGAATAAAATACCAACACATAATTTCGTATAATTTCAAAAGCAATGTATCTCGGTCATATAATTCAGTGATAGGTCGTATTCATAACCGACATCTGCCACACTTAGGCTATCAAGTAATTGTCTTAGTGCAACGGACTACCCTGTAGGTATCCTGAGCTGTGTATACGGCTCATTAGTCTCATTGCTATTTCAGTGCATAACATGAGTGCGGGACAGACTATCAAATAGGCATCCTTGAAATACGGCTCCCGAGCCTCATCGCACCCTAGTGCGGGACGGACGGCTAAATCAAGCCTCCTAAAATCCGACTCAATGGCCTGTACATATGGAATATCGACGCTACCTCATATAGTACTGAACTGAGCTCATTAACGATATCCACCTCATATATAAACTGTGTATATCTGGTATGTTGACGCACTATCCCATATAGTACTGAGCTGTGCTCATCAACGACATCCAACATGTGTATGAACGATATTTAATTCAAATATAATCAAATCAAAACTCATCATAATCCCCTTGGGATTCTCAAATGTGTAATACAACATATTCATGACTATACGTGCAACATCGAGTGGCTCAAAACTCCGCGAACACATCTCAAAATGGCGCAACACAGCTCCACAAAATGAGCAGGAAAACAGACGGGACTTCTGTTAGTGAAACGAGCATATCTTTCTCTAGGAAAATTATTTTTTGAAAAGGTTTTCTTTTATGAAAACTAGATTCATACATCTTTAAATTGGCATAAGTTTGGTTCAGTTTGGAGTTTATTTGTTATCCCAAATCTCTAGTTAAACATTATACATGTACATCTGTTTTTCTGCGGGACATGTTGTTAGTAAAAAGAAAATATCTTTATCTATACAAACTCTTTTTTAAGAATGGTTTTCTGTTTTAGAAACTAGATACATATAGATTTCATTTAGAACTAGTTTGGTTAAATTTGGAGTTTTTTTTACTATCTTAAAATTTTAGTTAGATATTATACAAGTGCTGCAGTTTTCTGCTGAAAATATATATATTTAGTAAATCTCTTAAATGTCTCATATATAAACGAAATTATAAATAATCCTAATGATCATGATCATGATACTATCATAAATAGTAAGAAAAGATTGCTAATCTAGCATTGGTTTAAGTTTTAACATAAAAAAAATCTGATTTTAACATCACAAGTTAAGATTTAAACATGAAAACACATATTAAACATTTAAAACTAGTTATTTAACTATGAGAATGAGTTTGGATGAAGATAATCTTACCTCAAACATCGTTCTAAGCCTCTGAAATAAACAGCAAGCAATCCATGAGCACAATTAACCCGTTCTCCCTTGTCACATGTCGAAGATCTCGCCCTCGTATCCGTATTGTGCTTCACAAAGCTCTCAAAATTCATAAGAAAAAGATCTAGGATTTTTGAGGGGAGAGGGTGGCTGCTAGTGTTCATAGATATGATAAAAGAGAGGAATTTTTGTGAAAAATATAGGTACTTATAGAGGCAAACCCAAAACAAACCTGTTTGACCTGAACCAGGAAACCTAGTCTGACTAGTAAAACAACCTCGGTATTTTGACCATAACTTTCACGTCCAAACTCAGAATGAGGTGATATAAGATTGGTTGGAAAACTATTGAAGAGAAATATAACGTTGGTCTTTTATGTTTTTCTAGATTATAACTTCTTTGGTATGTAAAATGCATATACTTTTAACTGATCGTTTTTCCCAGATTCAGGCCCGTGCCCGTGTGCATGATATCACTTCTATATTCACATACGTACATTGAATTGATCTCAAATTAATTTGTAGCATTCTTAAACATTAATAAATATCATTTATTATAATTTAACACATTTATTATTATTTATTACAAAATAATCAAATTTTTGGGGTTTTACATTCTTCCCCCCTTAAAAGAGTTTCGTCCCCGAAATTCTGCAAACCTATCTTAAAAATTAATAATACATGTAGGCGTATAAAACTGCCTAAAGGTCCCTTAACACAGCTCGGCACGGTGATTCGACAAACCAACGAACCATCGGACGATATATCCAAGCATGTTTGTTAGACCACAACACCGAAGCCAAGTGAGACGCGACGAAGCGGATTAACGAGGCGACGAGGTTAATGAACCGCACGCAAACAATGGAATATATCCAATCACATGCCCAATCAAGCTAACGAGTCGATGAATCAACGAGTCATTCAACCATAGAGTCCACCACATCAAACAAGATCGGGAGCGGACTCGAACTCGAACACCAAAGCGGATTTACTGCCAAATCAGGATCCGGACTGCCAAATCAGAGTTCAGATCAACAATGAAGTTCGGATAAATCGCGAAACCGGAAAACGGGCGAAGAAGCAAACACCTGGAGGGCTCGGCCAAAACCGAGCCACTCCTAGGTGGCTCGGTGGCCGAGCCACCTAGGTGGCTCACCGAGCCACCTCTTGGTGGCTCGGTGGCCGAGCCACCTAGGTGGTCGGCCGCCGAGCCATCCAGATCTGGGCCCAGATCTGAGCCCAGATCTGGATTGAGATGCCTATAAAGAGAGAAGGAGGGCTCATTGTTAAAGGGTTGGATTTTTTGGAGGCGAAACTCTGCTGGATTAAAGGCTCAAGACTAAAAAAGGTTGAAGCTTTGGAATCTTGGAGTTTTGGACTTTTTAGATCTGGTTCTTGGCGTTCATCCACACCAAATAAGGTAGGAGTTCAAGAGAGATCAGATCTGAGATCCACACGGTCATCCTCCGGATCAAAACTTGGTTTTTGATCCCGAGAAGAGTATCGATTTCGCTTGGTCGATTTCGATTACTTAGGGCTATTATTTCCTTGGTGAAATAATCCCCCCGGCTGTTATTTCCTTCGTGAAATAACACCCATCATACCGTGTAGATCCAACCGGATCAAGATCGCGCGGTGGTCCACGGATTAACCCCGGCGTAGGCAAAGAACCCACACAAGCAAGAGACCGCAAAACAGGATCTTGCGATTTGTTCCAGAAAAAAGAAAAGTTGTAATCTCTTTTTTAGATTTTTCTTTGATTTTGTTGTAACCGGATCTTATAAAAAGACCGGATCCCTTGTAACCGATAAACAATTGCTAATGGAAACAATGAGATCAGAGAAAACAAATTTTCTCGTGAACAATCTGGCGACCACAGTGGGAGCCGCCGATCTCGCTGCCGAGATCGTTGCGTCGCAGCCGTGGATCTTGATCCCGGTCGAGGAGGAGGTCGAGTATGAATTCGACCAATAAAAGTTCGAGGAGTATCTATCATCCTCGTCCGGATCCACCTCCCCCCGCAAGTCCAAGAAATCTCCGAAGTTCTCCTCTAGGAGAAAAGTCCGTTGGTATGAAGAAGTAGAGAATACCAACAAAGATCTCACCCCGATTGATGCCGAAGTTGCATCGGGTGAAGTTCCACCGACCTCCAACCAGGTCAAATCTGTTCTGGCCAATTCCTCCGTCGCTGAAGGCGTAGCGACTCTTTCAAAGAGAGCCCACCAGAGGCGACGTTAACGCCTGGCGCGGCAATTCGCAAAGGCAATGGAGTCCACTGACGGAATCCGCTATAACGCGGATCTGAAGAACAGGAGAGGCAAACAGCCTCAACAACCAATGAATAGCAGCTCCTCCAAGCCGCCAATGAATGAATGGATCCGTGTCAAACGGAATCGTTTGACACTTGGGGAGCGCATTCGCAAGCGCCGTGCACTGTCAGCGCAGGCACGGGCTCAAGTCCAAGATGCCCGCAGAAGACTGCAGAAGAAAGTGGCCAAAAAGCCACCACCAACCCGCCAAGTATGGAGCCCGAAGTCTGAAGCGGCGATTCAGGCTAAAGAGCAACCATTGCAGCCTTCAGCAAAAGTTCAACCTCTGGCGAACCAACCTAAATCGCCGATAATTCTCATAGCTGCTCCGGGAGACCCCGCAGGACCATCCCGAAGAAGGAGGTCAGTTTTGGAGCGCCTCGGTCCACTTCCCGATGAGCGATGCAAAGCTCCAGTTCAAGAATGTTTGGGCCTGATAAAGAAGCCCCGAACGAATCAACATGCTGGGAATCGCCGCCACCCTCAACATGACAAAGAGATCATGGCAGCTAGGCGCACCAATTTGCGCATTGAAGTCCAGGAGCCAGCTGAGAATTCACGCCCACAAAGGCATGTTTTAAGGCGCGTGACTCTTGAAAGCCCAAGGAAGGCAGTTCGCCCTCAGAAGGAAACATTATCGTCTGATGACAATAGCGTTATACCTGAGAAGTCATGCCAACACACGATAGGTTACTCCGACCTTCAAACCGACGAGTTGTACTATCGTGTTGGAGGTACGAGTAAAACAAAAAAAAAGAGTTCTCAAGAACTAAAGACTCAATGCCCTTGTTCCAAACTCATTCGGACAGTATTGTCTGAGTGCAACTGCACCAAGACAGTCCCCGAAAGAATTTTGGTTTTCGAAAGGCTCAGTACCGAAATGCCAAAACCAAGGCCTAGGCGTTTCCGACAAAGAAGAACGGTAGTTAAAGATGGAGAATTTCCGAGGGTCACCACTAATATGACCAGCAAGGGGACATCGACACAGGATAATCTCGAGTCGATTCCGAAAGCAACCCGGCGTGTAACCCGTCTGCAGTCTGGAGCCATCATACGAGTAACTTATGGTAGGATTCGGACAAGATTACCTTTAGAAGATGAAGAATCAGATGCCTGCTCTGCAGTCGCATCAGATAATACAGTATCTAGCGAGGGACAACCCCACGAGTCACTTATGATAAGCGCGGAACAAGTGGCCAAGATGCTCAAAGAAGCCATGGCTAAACAACAAGAGAGCTTCAGGTTCAAAATGCAGATGGCCATACAGAATATGAGAGAAATGCATGACCAACAAATCCAAGCACTGACAAACCAGCAAGGCGAACCAAGTTGTCGTAACCAGGTTAATCAGGAGGATGAGGACACAGGTGCGGGTGAAGCTCATAATGCCAATAATCCTCCCGTCAATGCAGGGGGTGGTATCGAGGATGCTAATCATAACGCCACACTTCCACCTCAGAATCGTGCTAACGAAAATACAGGTGAAAGTTTGAAGATTAAAAACCTCGAGAGCAAAATCAATACGTTGATTTCCGCTCAAGAGATGAAGAAGACGGGCATTCCTTGTCCATACCCAAGAGAATGGGAATCAATCCCGTATCCGGCGAAGTTCAATCTAATTAACTTCACGCCGTTTGATGGGAAGGGTTCAACCACTCAGCATTTGATTTACTTCAAGTCACACCTAGGGGTTATCTCTGGTAATGAGCCTCTGATGGTACGGTCCTTCGTTGGCACTCTTCGTGGAGCCGTCTTCGATTGGTACTGCCGCCTCAAGCCAGGAAGTGTGAATAGCTGGGACGACATGGAGACTAAATTCCTCACTAACTTCTTCGACGACGACACCGAGATATCTATCGGGTCGTTGCTTGACGAGAAACAGAAAGACGGGGAATTGGTTGATACCTTCGTCAAAAGGTTCCGGAACAAGGCGATGAACTGTCAGGACCCGATCACTAAACGGAACTAGTACGTCAAGCGAAAAATCTAAACAAGGAACCACCCATATATATACCATGTGTTCCGAATGATTAGGAGCTAAGTGTTAATATCCTCATTCTAGTGTTAAATATAAATATGACCATATGAACAAGCCATAAACAAGAATAGATCATAATTGACTAATGAATTTACCTGCTCAAACATGCGTGGGAAGTCGCGACGCATATCCTCCTCGCGCTCCCAAGAAGCCTCCTCAGCTCCTTTCCAGTTCCATTGAACTTTGACTAGAGTGATCACTTTTTTTCTAAGTCTCTTATTCTCCTTGGCAAGAATACATACAGGAATTTCAATAGTAGACAAATCATCATGAATTTTAATCTCTAGTGCGACTAGCACTCTCTGCTGCTCCTCGTCTCGTAGATGCTTCTTAAGCATCGAAACATGAAATACATCGTGTATGATCGACATCGATGCTGGAAGGTCCAACCGATATGAAACGGCTCTAATGCGCTCAACTATCCTGAATGGACCAATACACCTCGAGGCAAGCTTTTCCCGTCTACCAAATCGCTGAACTCCCTTCATTGGTGACACTTTTAACAATACATAGTCCCCAACCTGGAACTCCAATGGTCGTTGTTTCTAATCTGTATAACTCTTCTGACGACTCTGTACTGCAAAATGCGCTCCCGAATTATTGCTACTTTTTCTATAGTCTGTCTCACTAACTCTGGTCTAAGCAATAGGTTGTCATCTGGTTCTGCCCAGCAACTAGGCGATCTACAAGGCCTCCCGTACAACGCCTCATACGGTCCCATATCAATTGTCACTTGGTAACTGTTGTTATAAGCGAATTCAACCTATGGGATGTGGTCCTCCTAACTATCCTAGAAATCTATGACACAAGCCCATAACATATCCTCCAACCCTTGATTGACTCTCTCTATTTGTCCATCTGTCTGCGGGTGAAAACCACAAGAATATGACAACTGGCTACAGGAAGAATTTTGGAAGCTCCTCCAAAAGTGCAAAGTGAAAACCGAGCCTCGATCTGATACAATCGTCTCTGGAACTCCATGTAATCTTAGTTTCTCCTGGATGAATATCCTCGCATAAGTCTCCATCGTGTAAGTCGTCTTTACAGGTATGAAATGTGCTGACTTCATCAACCGATCCACTATTACCCAAATTGAATCATTCCCCTTCTTCGATCTTGGTAATCCAACAATAAAGTCCATATAAATATCTGCCCACTTCTACTCCGGAACGGGTAAAGGCTGTAGGGTTCCTGCCGGTCTCTGATGTTCTACCTTCACTTGCTGGCAGGTGAAACACTTGGCTACATACTCTGTAATTTCCCTATGCATGCCGCTCCACCAAAAGTATCTTTTTAGGTCCTTGTATATTTTTGTTGTGCTTGGATGCACTGTGTGCCTAGAACAATGCGGCTCATCAAGCAACTCCTTCTTTCGCTCTGCACTAATTGGCATAACTAATTGGCCCTTCATTCGAAGGCCTTCATCTACTCTAATGGTCCAATTAGATTTTGGTTCTTTGAAAATCTTCCCCTTTCGGGTTTGAATCTAAGAGTCCTCTAGCTGAGCTCTGACTGCTCTATCATTCTAAGATGGTTGTACTGACATAGCCCCAAAAAGTATATTGTTTCTACCAATCTCTGGCCTAAATTCAATTTGTCTAAGGTTGTGAAGATCCCAATACAACAAGCACCTCAAAGCTACAATCATGCGATGATGCTTTCTGTTCAACGCGTCTGCTATAACATTCGTCTTCCTCAGATGATACTAAATCGTAAATTCATAACCCTTAATAAACTCAACTCATCGTCGATGTCTTTGATTTAGTTCCTTCTGAGAAAAAGATATTTCAAGCTCTGGTGATCTGAAAAAAAAATCTCGAATTGCATTCCATACGAGTAATGTCTTCATGTCTTCAGTGCGAAGACCACTGCTGCTAGCTCCAAGTCGTATGTGGGATAGTCCTACTCATGCGTCCTTAACTATCACGAAATATATTCTACTACTCTCCGGGTCTATATCAAAATACCCCTAGACCCGACAATGGTGCATTTGTGTAGACGACAAAGGTCTTATCACTGCTCGGAATAACTAATACTGGCATTATAGTCAACTTAGTCTTTAAAGTCTCAAAGGCCTCCTGACACTCTGTGCCCCAAACAAACTATACACCCTTCTTCGTAAGGTGTGTAAGTGGTGTTGCAATCTTCGA
The DNA here is from genome assembly GCA_022839385.1 of Asparagus kiusianus. Classification (NCBI taxonomy): domain Eukaryota; kingdom Viridiplantae; phylum Streptophyta; class Magnoliopsida; order Asparagales; family Asparagaceae; genus Asparagus; species Asparagus kiusianus. The sequence continues at coordinate 15,625 of BQKN01000893.1, read as the reverse complement.
AAAGTCCTGAATAAACTTCCTATAATAGCCTGCTAATCCCAGGAAACTACGAATCTCTATAACCTATTAGGTCTCATGTTATGAGCCTTCATCTTCTAATCTTGTTTTGATGATTACAAACAATTCCTAATATTGTTTGTCTAGTGTTTGTTTTTTTATTAGGTATTCTAGACAAACAACAACGTTAGAGGATGGATGGAATCGAGCATTCAATATCATATCCAATGGAGGTTAGCGGAATTGTGGAGTAAAGCCATGCAATTCAAGTTAAAGATTCAAGTTCAAGCTTCATTCGTAAGTTTACCAAATCGTGCTTATTGAAGACCTTCATCAAGCTTGGGTATATCTAGTTTTTGGTTTTATATTATGTGTGTTAGGTACTTTAAGCTCAATTACATACACACACATTTTATTGGATTATATATATATAGTTATATATATACATACATGTTTTAGTTTTCATGTTTATATAAATATGAAATTACATATTTTATATTTTTTTTGTTTAGCTTTGTAGATATGAAACAATAGTTATATTCATATACACTTTCATGTTTCATATTCTATTGTTTTTGAAAAACAAATGTGTTTTGTATTATATATATACATTTTTGTGAAAATAATGCATTATTGTTTATAGACTTAACATTCACTGTATACATATTTTATTAAGTCTATAAAATTAGTTTATACAGTTTCAAAACATGGTTTAGTCAAAATGTCAAAATGAGTGTGTTTACATTTACATGTTTTGGACTATTTTGAAAAATGAAGAGTTTTCACATTTGGGAGTGTAGGCGTATAAAATTGCCTATAGGTCCCACAATACAGCTCGACGA
>BQKN01000893.1:0-14776 GCA_022839385.1 Asparagus kiusianus | reverse complement strand
GATGGCAATGATATCAATGAAGAAAGACACAAATTTTCCCGCGAACAGGGAGGAGATTTTTTAAAACCAGTTTTTGTAACATGTGTATTATCATGTCTATAATCATTTCCCAAAGTTTTATATTTTTTTAATTTTATTTGTTATTTTTAAAAGAGGTTTGAAAACCAGATTTTTGTTTTTGATTCAGGCTGATAACCTGTTATCAGTCGACTGGTCAGTCGACTGATGAAAAGTTGACTGGTCAGTCGACTGATGAAATCAGTCGACCGATCAGTTGACTGATGAAAGTGCCTGGAATCATCATTTGCTCTCTATTTCGTTTTGGTCGACTGACCAGTCGACTGATGAGATCATCAGTCGATTGATAAGGTCAGCAGTCGACTGATGAGCTGGAAAATACCTACAACGGTCAGCTCATCAGTCGACTAATGAAACCCATCAGTCGACTGATGCTGTAACGGTTAGTTTTTTTCAGCCTTTGTCCTGTTTTCGTTTTTTGATCTTTTTGCCTTGTTTTCTCTTGGGTTTGGGGTTCCTATAAATACCCCCACATATCCTTAGTTCTATGAACTGAAGAGAAGGTTTTAACAAGGGTTTCAAAGTTTGTTTAAAAGTGTTTAAGAGTTTGTTTGAGTTTTGGTTTGTGAAGATAATTTCACAAGAGCAAGTGGAGATCATCCTTTGGTGTTTGAGCATTCACTCTTCTCCCTCTCTCTTGTTGTCTATAGAGAAGTTTCCTTAAACTCAATTCTAGCTATTTGTTGTTTTTATTCTAATTTCCATAAGCTAGATTTTATTATTGAGTTTAATTGTTTTATTGATACTCTTCGTTTACACACACAACCATTGAGCTTATTGTATTTGCATACATTGTATAATTAGGTTGTGGGTTTGTGTGACATTGAGTGTGAGCCTATATTGTGTTCTCATCTATTGTAGAGAACAAAATTGTATTTGTGAGCCTAATTGTGTTGAACACTTTGTAATACACTTGTATACCGAGAGAAGTGTGTGGTGAGAGACGGGGTCGTCCCAAGAGGAGTGGGGTAGGTGGTAATGCCTAGAGGTAGGTTGTAATTCCTAACACTTGAGGGAGACACGGGCTAGAGACCAACACTTAGAGGGTGTCCCAATCTAGTACGATCTTTATCTTAGTTATGTCTACTACAATACCCTCCCGGCTAATAACATATCCTAAAAATCTGACTTCAGAAAGCCAAAACTCGCACTTGCTAAACTTGGCATATAGCTGATGCTCCTACAATGTCTGCGATGCCAAATGGAGATGCTGCTCGTGCTCTGCCTCCGATCTTGAATATATAAGGATGTCGTAAATAAAGACGATCACGAACTGGTTCAAGTATGGACGAAAAACCCGGTTCATTAAATCCATGAATACCGCGGGTGCATTGGTCAGCCCAAATGGCATGATAAGGAATTCGAAAGACCCCATATCAAGTCAGAAATGCGATCTTGAGAATATCCATCTCCCGAACCCGCAACCGATGATTGCCAGAACGAAGATCAATCTTAGAGAAATGATGTGCCCCCTGCAGCTGGTCGAACAAGTCGTCAATCCTCAGTAATGAGTACCTGTTCTGCAAAATAATTAGATCTATGATAAACTCGGACTCATCTAGACTGATGACACATCTCCTATGGATACTCCCTAATATGGACACCTCCCCTAAAGGAGTAGAAACGGATAACGGTACATCTAAAGGATGTGCAACTAGCTGAAATCTATCCATGAATATACGAGAGATAAAGAATGAGAAGCTCCTGAATCGCACAAGATCCGAGCTAGAAAGGAATAATCACTAAGAAAGCTCCGCTGGCACCATGATCACGCGGTACGATTGCATAAACTCTGTCGGTGGCTGGTGACTGCTATGCTACTGGCAGTAGAATTTATGGGGCTATCTATACCTTAGGAATCTCCTGGATAGCGCGAATCTGGTCTGCTGGTCCCTCTATCCTCGGAATGGCAGGTGGTGCCTCAATCTTTTACTACTGGCCGTAACCATGGCCCTACGATTGCTGATACTGACCACTGATCAGCTGGTGGTGATGAAAATCCTTACCCCATAGTTAGGTTCCTCCTAATCTTCCAAAAGGTTTATTGTCCTTGCCCTGGTCTCTGAACAATCCTGCTTTCAAAATTAACTCTTAGTACGTCTCCCTACTCCAATCGGGTTAGGTCTAGCTACTTTTCGAAATAGTAGATGAAATCCTTCTATGAAATTGATATTCGCTGCTCCGGCATAACTAAAATCGGTGCTATCCTTCGGCGTCATCCTTTAAGCTAAATATAACTAATCTCTGCCTATGTACTGAGTCGATGTGAAGTAAATCTAAAAGTACTTCCCATATATTTCCTCCTTTTATAGGTTGTAACTGAATCCGATGTGCCCTAAAATTTTTGTGCTCCCAACTTCTAATATCTTCCTCAATTTTACCGAGCTAAGATTCCTGCTGCTCTGCGGCTCTGTTTGGGTAAAAAATTGTATTCTTCATTATGTAACTCATTACAACTTTGATCGTTACAACAAGTTCAAAAAGATCGGTCTTTTTATAAGACCTTTACACAATAAAAATAAAAATTACAATCTTTTTCAAACAGCGCAACGGGTATTTATCGCCCGCTGCTTGCGTGGGATCTTGGCCTGTGACGGGGACGTTGATATCCATGGATCACCAAATGATCAGATCAGATCCGAAGCTTCGTTGATTCGCGAAGGAATCAAGAAACCGAAGCAGTTATCTTGGCAACGGCGAGATAACTACTCTTCTCGAGATCACTGCAACGGGACGATCTCAAGGAAGGAACCGGGCTGCAGATCTGATGAGTTCCTCTTCTTTATGCTGATGAACTCGATCCGATCTCTCTTCCTCCTCTCTGAAATTCGTGGCTCTTCAGTCCTCAATTCGGCAGGGCTTCACCGACGCTCGAGAATTCCAGATCTAAAAAAATGAAGGCCCTGGGGCTATATTTATAGGCCTCAGGAGCCCTGTCTTTGGATAGGAACTGTTGATTCCCTCTTATCTTCTGTTGAAACTACTTAACCACATTATCAGATCAGTTAGAGCAAATCCAGGCGGTTAACGATCAAAAAAACCGCCGAAAACAACCAAAATCAGCATTTTTGTGTTGCAGACACTTCTGAGTGTCTTGGCCAAGCCAAGACACTTGGAAGTGTCTCGGCTTGGCGAGACACTTATAAGTGTCTCGGTTTGGCTTTTTCTGGTTTTGGCGCGTTTGTTTCCACCGTAAATTCGTCATTCGGACTCGGAATTACGTGGTTCAATATGCATTGGGAAGCCAACGATGAGATCTATAGGCTCTCATGATTGAATCATATGTGGAGTAAATAGGACATGAGGGGTGCTCCGCCTTTCGTAAATGACGCGGAGCTTCCGATCAGCTCTTATTCCCGTTATTCCGAAGCTTCGTTGCTTAGTATGGTCCGTCGACTCAATTCATGTGTTTGTCATCGTCAAATGAGCTCCTGCGACTCGGATAGTGATGTTCATCATCTTCTCTCTGTCTCGAGCCGTGTGCAGGAACCTATAGGCAATTTTTGATGCTTACAGATACCCCCTCCAAAGTATTTCAGTCTTGTTTCTTTTATAGATAAGCCTGAAATACTTTGGATATGATCGGTCCAATCTTTAGTCAGTGTAAAAGGACCTGTTTTTAGCCTTGATTCTTGACTCCTTCGATTTTCAATCTATTCGATGTTTTGACGAATATCTGATGTTCTCCCGGTGCTGCGTTTATCGTCTGGCCATCATCGAAATCTTGAATCAGAACCGGTGAGTTGATTTTTGCTCGTATCGTCGAGTTAACTTTGAACTGACTATCTCCATCATGATATATTGACTAGTATTGACTTTCATCGCAACACGTTGACTAGTGTTGACTTTTATTATAACGCGTGGACTGGCGTTGACCTAGGGTTACGCGTTAGTCGGCGTTGACCTAGGGTTTCGGATCGCCCAGCGTTGACTTTTATCACAACGCGTTGACTGGCGTTGATCTAGGGTCACGCATTGACCGGGGTTGACCTAGGGTTTCAAATCGTTCGATGTTGACTTTTCATTACAACGCGTTGATTGGCGTTGACCTAGGGTTTCGGATCGCTCGCCATTAACACAGTTTATACTCGTACGTTTTACTCGAGTATACACAGTTTAAGCTCTTAAGGTATTGGAGCATGGTGGTCCCAAATGTCGGAGATGTAGGACCAACTATTGAAGTTATTTCGTTTGCGGATATGGATCTTACCACGAAGTTATTTGATGCTCTAGTCACGAGACCAACTAATGAAGCTGATGCGTCAATGACTCGCATTTATAGAATTTTTAGCAAATTCTCAGCCATAAACGGGTTTGATTAGCCTTTACCGACTACCGTTTGAGTCAGGCTAGCATGCAGATTGTTTAAATCCGTTCTGCACATAACGTTGTGCTAAAAGAGTTAACTCTTTTAGTGCTACGATATTGAATATGTAGACTTCATCTTTCTCCTGTGAAAAGACTAAACAGCAATGTATATTAGACGTAGACTTAGGATTTTTGGCAAATCCTCAGCCATCAACGGATTTGACGTGCCTTTACCGATTACCGTTTGAATCGGGCTTGCATGCAGATTGTTTAAGTCCGTTCCGCATGTGACGTTGTGCTAAAATAGTTAACTCTTTTAGTGCTACGATATTAAATACGTAGACTTCGTCTTTCTCACGGGAATAGACTACCCGGCCGCATGTATCAGATACAGACTTAGAATTTTTGGCAAATCCTCAGACATCAACGGATTTGACGTGCCTTTACTGATTACCGTTTGAATCGGGCTTGCATGCGGATTGTTTAAGTCCGTTCCGTATGTAATGTTGTGCTAAAAGAGTAAACTCTTTTAGTTCTACGATATTGAATACGTAGACTTCGTCTTTCTTACGGGAATAGACTACCCGATAACGCGTGTTAGGCGTTGACTTATCCCTTCTTAGGATTCGGGATAAAAGTCCCCAGACTCAAATTCTGGTGTCTTTTTCAATCGGTGAAAGACTAAACCGGCAACGCATGTTAGGCGTTGACTTATCCCTGCTCAGGATTCGGGATAAAATTCCCCATGCATAAAAGACGTGGATTTTGTTGCTATGATACTGAATACGTAGACTCGGTCGTTTTCACAAGAACGAACCACCCAGCAACGCGGGTTAAGCGCTGACTCATCCCTACTTAGGTTTCGGGATAAAATGCCCCAGATTGGTATTCTGGTGTCTTCTTCAATCGGTAAAAGACTAAACCGGCAATACGTGTTAGGCGTTGACTTATCCCTACTTAGGATTCGGGATAAAATTCCTCGCGTGTGTAAGGCACGGATTATGGAGTTGAAGGATGGTGTCAAAAAATGGGAGAGGAAGAATTTTATACTCTATCTCCCGAAACTAAAGAGGAAGAATTTTATATTCTATCTCCAGTTGCCAAGGAAACTCGAAGTGGGATCTCCACCCTAAGAATCCGGAAAAGTAAAACTAGGAAAGGGATCTCCAATCCGAGAATCGGAAAGATTCAAGCAACCCTAACTTTTATAGGATTGGTTGCTTAATCCAAGAAAAGAATTCCTCATTTATTGAGGTGGAATTCCGATTTCGGCCCTAACTTTTATAGGTTTGGCCGAATAGGAAAAGGTGGAAGTCTTTCGTTTATCGAAAGGGGCATTCCGGTTTTGGTCCTAACTATCTGCAGGTTTGACCAAGTGAGATTAGAAGCAATCCTAACTTTTATAGGTTTGATTGCTCAAATCGAAAGTGGACCTCTTGTTCATGGAAGGAATCGAGAGGGGATTTTGGTTTTGGTTCTAACTGTTTAAATGTTTGACCAAGATGAGAATTTGAGATGACCCTAACTATTTAAAGGTTTGATCGGTCAATTTGTGGACCTCTCGTTTATGGAAGAAATTGAGAGGGGGTTTTGGTTGTGGTCCTAACTGTTTAATGGTTTGACCTAGTAGACAGTGGGAGTGGGAGTACAAATCACAGTGGGGGTGTTGACTTGTACAAGTCACCCAGAGGGGGTTCCTGGTGTCAAGTGACAAATACTTAACACGGACGGGTTTGATAATCATTAATGATCAGGAGATTAAAATTCTAAATACTATGCCCGGACTCTAACAATGAGAATGTTGAGTGCACAGACGTAGCGAGAGTTTGAGTGGGAGTTTCTTATTCATCACCTTCTTACAGTGACCGGGTTATCCCTAAGAATATACTATATAGAATTCTCTCGGGAACTTCCCGTTACATGAATTATCCACCCCCAGCTTTTTTTGCGAAACTAGGTCTAATATTGCACTCAGTTACATGACCGGGTTATCCTTAAGAATACTAGGCATGATATTCTCCAGGAACTTCCGGTGAAAGAAAGAAAACAATTTAGACTCATATACCTATTGGAGTGTTAGGGAGTAGTTTAACCTCTTATACTGGTTGGAGGATTGAGCAGCAGTTTATACTTGTATACTCTTCAGAGTGGTGCACCGTCATTCGGCTTATTCTAGCTTTATGGTGCCAGAGTCGATTAGAGCTTGAATCTTGTTCTTTAGACCGAAACAAACCTCAGTAGGATGAAGAACCCTCCTCTGATACGCATAGTAGTTTGGGTCCGTAATCCTCTTAGCTCCCTCCTGATCTTTAATAGGTGGTAGCTCAATCTCACCCTTATTCAGGAGGTACTCGAAAATATCTGGAACTTCCTCATCCTTAAAAGAGTACTCTTTTTGGAGTCTCGGATCTGGAGTCCTTCGCTGCTTTTGAGGTTGCAGTTGTGACATCTGATAATTATCACCAGCAACCATAGGCATTGACTGCTGGCTTCTTTCGGTCTTCTTCCTTCTGAGTAACCGTTCGGCTTGTTCACCGTGCACCTTCAAGTCTTTCCAAGTGTTGGATGGTGCGACTCCCATAACTTCCAATATATTAATAGATAGGTTGTTATGACATGTTTGAAGGATGAGGTCCTCCGTGATCGGATCTCGACAGTTCATTACCTTATTTCGGAAACGTTTGATGAAGTCGTCGACCATCTCTTCGTCTTCCTATTTCTCCTCAAAGAGTGTCCTGATAGATATCTTGGCGTCGTCGTCAAAGAAGTTGCTGAGGAATGAGCTCTCCATATCGTCCCAGCTGTTGATACTTCCAAGCTTGAGACGGCGGTACCAATCGAAGGTAGGCCCGCGAAGGGTGCCGACGAATTACCAAACCATCAAGGCTTCATTGCTGGAGATCATGCCCAAGTAGGACTTAAAGTAGATTAGATGTTGAGTGGGTGAGCCCTTTCCGTCGAACGGCGTGAAGTTGATCAGGTTGAACTTCGCCGGGTACGGGATCGAATCCCACCCTCTCGGGTAAGGACATGGAATGTCGGTCTTCTTTACCTCTCGAGCAGACATTAGAGCGTTAATTTTTCTCTCGAGGTCTTTCATCTTCTCGTCCTTGTCTGTATCATGTTTTGGACGATTTCCAAGAGGAATAATATGGTCAACCTCGGCATTATTATCTTTGGCAAGACCACCCCCAGCGTTGTTATCTGTAAGGGGGTACATTTGAACCACCCCTAGTATTTTTGGGGGGTACGTCGGCTATGATGATTTCCTCCACTTCTAGATCGCTATCAACTGCGGCGTTCTGGGTGCGGCGACTAGATTCACCAAGTTGATTGGATAGAGCCTGCATCTGTCGATCATGCTCTTCCTTCATCTGTATCATGGCTATTTCCAATTCAAACTTGAAGTTTTCTTTTTGCCTAGCCAAAGCATCCTCGATGATTTTGGTCATTTGTTCTGCGTTGATCATGAACGCCTCATGAGATTGTCCTATGCTGGATACCGTATTATCAGAAGCGATGGCAGAGTTCGCTTCTGATGCTTCATCATCTGAGGATAATCCGCTATTCATCCTCTGATAGTCCTTACGCATAGTAGTTCCTGCGCGTAACCGAGTTATACGTTAGGATACGTCCGAAAAATGATGAGAACTAAAACTTCGCGTTGACTTCTCTTTATCAGCCATATTAATAGTGACTTCTGGGAGTTCGTTGTCTTGCGCAGCTGATCTTTTTCTACGGAAACACCTTGGCTTGGTTTCTGACGCTTCATAGGAAAGCCTTTGGAATACCGAGACCCTCTATGGAGCGGTCTTGGGGCAGCTACACGCTGATAATACTACCCTGATAATTTTGGTACAAAGACAGTGAGAGTCCACTTCCCGGGTACCTCTCTTTCGAGATTTATTCGTACCCTCAGCCTGATAGTACAACTCATTGGTATTATGCCTGGAGCAATCTATCGGTTGTTTACATGAATTCTCATGTATAACGCGTTCGTCTGTCTGACGCGTTTTCTTCTGAGTAAACAACCCCTTGTTGGTGTCTGCAGGAGTCATACGTTTGGAGTCACACTTTTCTGAGGGTGAAACCTTAACGGGCTCCTGGCCTTCTGTACGCACCCCCAAGCGGGTGGTTATGGGAATCAATTTGTTAGGAGGTCGTGTACGACCCCCAGTCTGGATGTTTGCTCGAGGCTCCTTCAATGGTCCCAAGCGTTCCTTAACAGGTGCTTTGCCTCGATCCTCAGGTAGAGAATCGAGGCGATCCTTCAATAGAATTCTAGATTTGGAGAGATCCACACTGTCATAGGGCTTCACCGGAGGTGCGGAAGCAATAGGAATGGGGTCTGGAGTTGACGAAGGCCGGAGAGCAGCCTCGGATGCTTTTTCCTTAGGCACTGATTTGCCCTTTGGCATCCAAACTTGCTTAGATCTTGTTGGTTTTTTACCACCTTTTCCTTCTGCAACTCCTATGCCTTCCGTACAAGGATCCTTATCTGCGTTAGCAGTGCGCGGCGCTTATGGATACATTCCTCAAAAGTTGAACAGATCTTTTTGACACGAACCCATTCATTTGGTTGCTGGTTTGGAGGAAGAGGCATTTGCTTGCTGCTGGAACACTTGGCACCTTCTGAGATTCAGATCCGCATCATAGCAGATCCCGTCAACAGGTTCCAAAGCCTTGGCAAATTGGTGCACGAGATGTTGACGACGCCTTTGACGAGCCCTCTTCTTCAGTACTGGTGCACTTTCAACGGGCAACTCTTTGATTTTCGAGGAGTTGTCACCAATGTTGGATCTGGTTTCTTCGGAGGCCGGAGAGGGGTCTTCCACTGCATTCGGGTTCAGATCATCAGCCCTAGTCTTCGGATCTGAAGGCACGTTCTTCACGGTAGTGATTTTCCTGCGTTTGCAAGAAGAAGATCTGGAGGAGGAGGAAATATATTCCTTGAATTTCTGCTGGTCGAATTCGTATTCGACCTCTTCGAACACCGGGATCTTGATCGTCGGTTGTGTTACGACAGCCTCGGTAGCGAGGCTTTTAGCTCCCACTGTGGTCGCCAGCTTGTTTGGATAGAAAATTGTATTCTTCATTGTGTAACTCATTACAACTTCGATCGTTACAACAAGTTCAAAAAGATCGGTCTTTTTATAAAACCTTTACACAATAAAAATAAAAATTACAATCTCCTTCAAACAGCGCAACGGGTGTTTATCACCCGCTACTTGCATGGGATCTTGGCCTGTGATGGGGACATTGATATCCGTGGACCACCAAATGATCAGATTAGATCCGGAGCTTCGTTGATTCGCGAAGGAATCAAGAAACCGAAGTAGTTATCTCGGCAATGGCGAGATAAATACTCTTCTCGAGATCACCACAACGGGGCGATCTCAAGGAAGGAATCGGGCTGCAGATCTGACGAGCTCCTCTTCTTTATGCTGACGAACTCGATCCGATCTCTCCTCCTCCTCTCTGAAATTTGTGGCTCTTCAGTCCTCAATTCGGCAGGGCTTCGCCGACGCTCGAGAATTCCAGATCTAAAAAAATAAAGGCCCTAGGGCTGTATTTATAGGCTTCAGGAGCCCTGTCTTTGGATTGGAACGGTTGATTCCCTCTTATCTTCAGTTAAAACCACTTAACCATATTATCAGATCAGTTGGAGCAAATCCAGGCGGTTAACAATCGAAATAACCGCCGAAAACAACCAAAAATTAACATTTTCGTGTTGCAGACACATCTGAGTGTCTTGGCTAAGCCCTTGAAAGTGTCTCGGCCATGCCAAGACACCACGGGGTGTCTCGGTTTGACTTTTTCTGGTTTTGGCATGTTTGTTTCCACCGTAAATTCGTCGTTCGGACTCGGAATTACGTGGTTAAATATGCATTAGAAAGCCGACGAGGAGATCTACAGGCTCCCATGATTGAATCATATCTGGAGTAAATGGGACACGAGGGGTGCTCCGCCTTTCGTAAACGACGCGGGGCTTCCGTTCAGCTCTTGTTCCCGTTATTTCGAAGCTTCGTCGCTTCGTATGGTCCGTCGACTCACTTCATGTGTTTGTCATTGTCAAATGAGCTCCTGTAACTCAGATAGCGACATTTATTGTCTTCTCTCTATCTCGAGCCGTGTGCGGGAACCTATAGGCAATTTTTGACGCCTATAGGCTCTATTAACAGGTGGATGTGGCAATGGTGAAACCTTCGATATTACCTCTTCAATAGGTACGGCTGTTACAACAGGTGGTGGAACTTCAGAAAGTGAAATCTGGCTTGCTACGTACTCCTCGAGTGTTGCTAGTCTCTACTTCTATAATCGGTGTTACCAAGTCGATCAGATATTGTGGAGCCTGCTGCGGCTCGGGCTCTACTTGCCCAGCTCTCCGGGTACAAGCTTTATCTCGACCACGTCCTCTTTCCAATATTTATAATACCAAGATGAGAGCTTATTTGACCCAATAAATGAGATCCCAATCATAAATAACATAACATATACCAATAGGAAATATTGTATCACTTATCATTCATGCAATTACTTTTCAATCAAAGTAAGGTAGTTATCACAAAATTTTTTTTGTAATTTTTGAATATACGTATATAATGTCCTCACTCATTCTAGGAATTCCTAGCTGACTCTATACATGATTCCTAGGAAACTCTATCCTAGCTCCACGACTTGATACAGGAATGATCCTAGGATGCTAGAACTAGAGCTCTAATACCAACTGTGATGCCCCTGGGTTCCCACAAGGCTGCAGTCTAAGGTGAAACCAGAGATGTCAAACCTACCATGCACCCACACTATGCATAAACACATTTCACCAATCACAGCATTATCCTCTAGTGGAACCAAATAGAAGTGCATGTACAAAACAAGCAAAATAAAGAGAATAAATGCAATAGACATAATATAGAAGAGATATCTCATAATTAAAAAGAATCATGTCTCAACTATAATATATCTGATATCTGAATAATAAAAATGTCTCAACATGAATTAACTAAAAATCATACTAAGGCACACTGCCTTTACAATATGAAAATAAAACTCTAATGTCTGGACGAAACTCAAAACTATAGTGGAGTCTCTACAAGTAAAAATGCGTGACGACGACTATGCCAGAACTCCATCACCCTACGACTCTCTGAAACTTCGAACTACCTGAAAAGTAATTTAAAATAAAAAGAACAACAACAAGAGCGTCAGAGCGCTACAGCAAGATTACCTCCATCCGTCCTCAGGGGAAGGGCTGCTAGATGGAGTGAAGGCTCTATCTATTAAGCATAGTCTACCTAGATTTATTTTCCCGTATCTAAGTGAGATTAACATTTAGAAACCTACAACACAAGACGTAGTACGTCAAGCGAAATAATCCAAACAAGGAAACCCTCATGTATATACCATAAGTCTCAAATTGTAGATATCTAAACATTAGTACCGAACTAAGAAAAGACAGTCTAATAAAATCAACAATTGGAAATCCATAACACGAGATGGGTACGTCGAGCGAAATAATCCAAAAAAGGAAACCCTCATATATATACCATATGTCTCAAGTTGTGAATCTCGAATCATTGATCCTAACTAAGAAGTAAAGAAAACAGTAAAAGAATTAAGACATCAGCACATCGTATTTATAATATCTTCCACTATCACTGGGGAGATAGAATAAAATACCAACACATAATTTTATATACTTTCAAAAGCAACATATCTCGGTCATATAACTCAGTGATAGGTCATATTCATAACCGACATCTGCCGCACTTAGGCTATCAACTAATTGTCTTAGTGCAACGGATTACCCTATAGGTATTCTAAACTGTGTACACGGTTCATTAGTCTCATTGTTATTTTAGTGCGTAACATGAGTGCGGGACGGACTATCAAATAGGCATCCTAAAAATACGGCTCCTAAGCCTCATCGCACCCTAGTGCGGGACGGACAGCTAGATCAAGCCTCCTAAAATCCGACTTAATGGCCTGTACATGTGGAATATCGACGCACTACCTCATGTAGTACTGAACTGAGCCCATCAATGATATCTACCTCATATATAAACTGTGTATATCTGGTATGTCGACACACTATCCCATATAGTACTGAGCTGTGTTCATCAACGACATCCAACATGTGTATGAACGATATTTAATTCAAATATGATCAAATCAAAACTCATCATAATCCCCTTAGGATTCTCAAATGCGTAATACAACATATTCATGACTATACATGTAACATCAAACGGCTCAAAACTCCGCGAACACATATCAAAACGGCACAACACAGCTCCACAAAACGAGCAGAAAAACAGACGGGACTTCTGTTAGTGAAACGAGCATATCATTCTCTAGGAAAAGTATTTTTTGAAAAGGCTTTCTGTTTTGAAAATTAGGTTCATACATCTTTAAATTGGCATAAGTTTGGTTTAGTTTGGAGTTCATTTGTTATCCCAAATCTTCAGTTAAACATTATATATGTGCAGCAATTTTTCTGCAGGACATGTTATTAGTAAAAAGAAATTTTCTTTCTCTATACAAACTTTTTTAAGAATGGTTTTCTGTTTTAGAAACTAGATACATATAGCTTTTATTTAGATCTAGTTTGGTTAAATTTGGAGTTTGTTTGCTATCTTAGAATTTTAGTAAGATATTATACAAGTGTTGCAGTTTTCTGCAGAAAATATATATTTAGTACATCTCATAAATTTCTCATATATAAATGAAATTATAAATAACCCTAATGATCATGATCATGATACTATCATAAACAGCAAGAAAAGATTACTAATCTAGCATTGGTTTAAGTTTTAACATCAAAAAAATATGATTTTAACATCACAAGTTAAGATTTAAACACGAAAACACATAATAAACATCTAAACTAGTTATTTAACTATGGAGATAGGTTTGGATAAAGATAATCTTGCCTCAAACGTCGTTCTAAGCCTTTGAAATAAATAGCAAGCAATCTACAAGCACAAACAACAGGTTCTCCCTTGTCACACGTCGAAGATCTCACCCTCGTGTCGGTATTGTGCTTCACAAAGCTCTCAAATTCATAAGAAAAAGATCTAGGGTTTTTGAGGGGAGAGGGTGGCTGCTAGGGTTCATAGATATGATAAAAGAGAGGAATTTTCGTGAAAAATACAGGTACTTATAAAGGCAAATCCGAAACAAACATGTTTGACCCGAACCAGGAAACCTAGTCTGACTAGGAAAACAACCTTCGGTATATTAACCATAAATTTCACGTCCAACCTTGAAATGTGGTGATATAAGATTTTTTGGAAAGCTATTGAAGATACCTATAACTTTGGTCTTTTATATCTTTCTAGATTCTAACTGTTTTGGTGTGTAAAATACATATACTTTTAACTGGTCGTTTTTCCCAGATTCAGACCCGTGCACATGTGCATGATATCACTTCTATATTCACATATATACATTAAATTGATCTCAAATTAATTCCTAGCATACTCAAACATTAATAAATGTCATTTATCATAATGTAACATATTTATTATTATTTATTACAAAATAATCAAATTTTAGGGTTTTACATTCTTCCCCCCTTAAAAGAATTTCGTCCCCGAAATTCCGTAAACGTATCTTAGAGATTAATAATACATTACCATAAATCTTCAGATAAAAACATTATAATATCTACACTTTACAATCTAGAATGTGAATACTCCTACTTAACCCTTAACTAAACGGAACTAGTACGTCGGGCGAAAAATCCAAACAAGGAACCCCCCATATATATACCATGTGTTCCGAATGATTAGGAGCTAAGTGTTAATATCCTCATTCTAGTGTTAAATATAAATATGACCATATGAAAAAACCATAAGCAAGAATATATCATAATTGACCAATCAATTTACCTGCTCAAACAAGTGTGGGAGGTCGCGACGCATATCCTCCTCGTGCTCCCAAGAAGCCTCCTCAGCTCCTTTCCGGTTCCATTGAACTTTGACTAGAGGGATCACTTTTTTCTAAGTCTCTTGCTCTCCTTGGCAAGAATATATACAGGATTTCAATAGTAGACAAATCATCCTGAATTTCAATCTCTGGTGCGACTAGCACTCTCTACTGCTCCTTGTCTCGTAGATGCTTCTTAAGCATCGAAACATGAAATACATCGTGTATGCTCGACATCGATGCTGGAAGGTCCAACCGATATGAAATAGCTCCAATACGCTCAACTATCCTGAATGGACCGATATACCTCGGGGCAAGCTTTTCCCGTCTACCAAATCGCTGAACTCCCTTCATTGGTGAGACTTTCAACAATACATAGTCCCCAACCTGGAACTCTAATAGTCGTCGTTTCTGATCTGCATAACTCTTCTGACGACTCTGTGCTGCAAAATGTGCTCCC